>LKNJ01001477.1:101799-145091 GCA_002120245.1 Maccullochella peelii
AAAACCACCATATATGACTTCTGACCCAGAGCCTCGAGCTCCGGGATGTAAATGACATTTTTGTTGTACATATGCAATTACCACCCCGAATGTTCTAGTGATTGCTGCTGACAAAAACTCATGCTACGAACGACGATATATATATATTATTATTATATTATTATTATTCTCATTGTTTATTCATACTCTTATTATGAAGCTAATGATTGTAGACTTGGCTGTGCTGAGGAGTGTGTATATTTAAATAGCGTATACAGAAGAATAGAGGTTCTATTTTAAAGAAGTGGTACCCACAGATCGCTGGGGCTCCTCCTCGCCGCACAGCGAGCATCACTACCTGAACGGACTGTAACCCCAGCGAACCTAGAAGTGGCGAGGTGGGGGATCGCCCAGAGGACAACGCACACTGTTAAAACGCATTCACTGGTGCAGGAAACACAGACTCGTGCTCCGCTGGACCCTCGGCGTGTTTATAAATTCTTTTTAATGGCCGTCTCGCAGCCAAAGGACACAGAGTTTTGCTACTCTGCTGCCCCGCTGGCAAGACGTTTGACAGGACGGACCCAGAGATGGCGGACTGTGCTCGTTCTTGCCTGACACATCGACCGGGCAGACGTGATGAGTGTTTGTTTGTTTGTGTGTGTTAAAGTGGATTATAGCACAGATGTGCCCCACAGTGGGCCTTCAAAGCCTTGGACTTAATTGGTGCCCAAAAAAGATACTCGGTCCCATGCTTGAACTCTCCTGCTCTCTCCATGACCCCAGCGTGCCAAACATAATCAGATTTTCCATGCAGGTCTCCTTGTTGTGGCTCAGAGGGATGTTTTCATTGGTGCATTTGTTTTTTAACTCATCGCCTATATGAGGGGAAAACCTACATTGCCCCTAAGATGATACACACCCTTACATCTAGCAGATATAAGAGGAGGGCTAGATTGGTAGAAGCTAAACACCCAGTCCTACAGTGAGCCTGCGCTGCCTGCCTTTCTGCCCTGCAAAGCAATAAAAACCTCCCATGATTCAGCCGCAAACTCCTCCCTTGACCTTTCCAATAGAAAATAGCATTTCAGTTTGAAGGCAATCGCAGCACCGCATGCCGTCAGTAGCTTAGGACAGTTGTACTTGCCCGTAACCCGACCTGCAGCACCCAGAGGTGCCACAGTATAGCAATACAGACACACTCATTTCCATTCATAGCAGTGTTAATTTCTTTTCTTTCTTTTTATATACTTTATATTTTATATATTAGTGCCAGATGAGTGTGTTTTTACCCCATCTACTTACACCAGTGACAGGAAAGATATCAATTAAATTGATTTTCCTGTAATTGTCTAAATTAATTTGTCCCTTGTGTGCCAGTGAGGGGCAGCTTTCTTATTTCCAATCAGCCAAGACACCCTTTGAGCACACGGCACTGTAGCCTTAGAGAAGTCATCACACCAGGGATCACCTGCCGCCCCACTGCCGTTCATCGCTGTTCACACCCTTTTTTTTCCCCGTCTTTGAGTTTTTATTTCGATTTTATTGCCAGACTTGTTTTGGTTTGATTTTGTTTAACAAAGTTGGAGGCATAAAGTGAGTTGCATGTTTAATGGGTGGCGTCAGAGCTGTGGCACTCTAACTCTGTACCTGTACATGCTCACTGTGTACAGTTTTAGTCAGCGTCCTAAATCTCGCTCAGGTACTTCATGAACCAATGTCGAGCAGCTGCCAGCCTCCCCGGTGTCTGCAGCATGATGGACGGGTGCGGTCAGGCACAGTGTCACTCCACAGATCTTGGAAATTGTTGATGTAAATGTCTTTGTGGTGCTGTTTGATAACGACGCCTCTTTTATTTAAAGGCTCTGCGTTTAGTTTTGTTTGTGTGCAGTATCACCACTGACTTGCCTCTTCTGTGGGGCTGCTGCTTTGCTTATTAAGCTTTTTTTAATCTTTTTTTTTCCTCTTTTCTTTTTTGTAATTGTATGTTTTTAATTCTGCTGGCATTTTGTTTGCCTTAGCCTCAGTGAGGTGGAGAGAAAAGAAAGTGGGGACAGCCTTACGCTCACACACACTCTCACTACACTTGAATCTTTCCCGCCATGCGCCCTTTCATCGCCAACAGCTTCCCCCTCCTTTCTTTCCTGCCACGCCCACCTCACCCCCCTCTGCATCAGCCCCGAGCTTTGCTTTTCCCACGCCGAAGGAATGGACTTGTGGGCTGGAAGCGAACAGGGAACACACACCAAACAGTCTGTATAAGCGGCTGCAGTTGCAGTCACCACATTAGTCCCCACCGCCACCCCGTCACAGAGCTCTTTATAGGGCTCTCTGTGGATTAGCAGGCCTCAACTGCTTCACCGGCTCAGCCAAAATAGTGCATTTTGGCGTCCGAATCACATTCATCTCTAAGTATCCTGCTTTGAGTTTTAAGATTTTAGATCTGAAGAAAAAGAAGAGACTTTAAGAAAGGAAAAATGAAAACAATCAGGTTTGTCTCTGTGACATAAGACTGACTATGGTTTATAAGACAGGAGATGAAATCAATGAAATAAACCAAATACAACACTGGATTTTGTCTGTTTCTGGCCTTTGTATTATGCTGTGGATTACTTGAAAATTGAAGATTAATTTGAAGTGACTAGTTGCATTTAAGATTTGTAATGGACTTGTAGAATTTAGGTTCACCCACAAAAATAATTTATGAAAATTAAATATAACTCATCACGGAACAGTAACAACTAATCACAGTGAAATCTGTGAGGTTTCTGTTAAAATTGAAACTATGATCTTACAACAGCCTCATAACCAATAACTAAAATAGACAAAAATTGATGATGAACCTAACTTTGATGCTCAATTTGCTTGGATTGTAGATCCAGAAAAAAACGTTAATTTCCAGCTCATTTTGTTTATAAGGACCAAGGCTATTGATATGTTGATTGACGGTGAGCTTGACCAATCAGTTTGTGTGCCAGTGTCACTTAACGATCGACATTCCACTGGGACTAAAAGCTGGATATAAAACTGAATTTTCAAACCACAAGTAACAAAGTTAAATATAAAATAAACCAATATATTGTTATGTCACTTAATAAATTATTACAATTAAATTAATTACAATAAAAAGTAGATTTTTATTTTTGAACTTCTGTTTGTCTTTTATAGTGGCATTTTCCCCAATGACACTTTTATTTCACAATGTCACTTTCAAATGCGTCCTGTAAGATCTCCTGTAAGAGATTTATGTCTGTGAAAACAGTTTACAGTAGCTGAGCTAAACTATTATCTTCACTTAAGGAAATGTGCTTTGCTGCACAAAGAATGTCGTCCCCGTCTTGTTCTTCTCTCTACCTGCACCAGCCCTGCCAGCCGAGGTCAGAGGTCAAAGGCCTGACTACTGCACCCAAAGCAATACAACATTATTGTGACTACCATTTCACACACATACATGAAGGAGACCGGAGGAGAACATTCCACAACAGCAAAGAGCCGGGCGGCACGAACATCCTGAGGAAACAACACTCACTTCCTGGCAAATTAAGCTAAGCCGACGGCTGCTCGGGTTGATAACCGCCACCAGTGGCTGAGGTAGAGCACCACCTTAGTGTCCGCTCCCGCCCACCAGAATCAGATCTGCCCCCCACACACACAGTCAGCCAGCATAGTCACAAGTCTGTTAACCTCCAGGATAGCCAGCAGCGTTGGGAGCCTCAGTGTTCCTGAGACAGGATGGGCCTCCTACTGCTGCTCACCTCCGTGCTCCTGTCCAGCTGTAAGACTGCTGATCTTTTATCTTCTTCTTTAGGAACTATGTGGATATTTCTTTTTGCGGAGGTGGTTGATAGATTTGTTTCTAACCTGGTGCTTTATTTTCTTATCTTGCTCCAAGACTTCCATCCAGGGAGATTGGTGAACGCACAGCAAAGTAAGTATAATCTAAGATGAATTAGAGACACTAAATCTAGGATAAGAGACAATTTACTGAATATCTTTCTCAGAATTGGAGTTTTAAAAAAAAGGTTCCCAGTGGTTATGGAGCATTATTTCTTTACTTTACAGAGACTCTAAGAGAGACACGTGGTCACTCAGTGGAAACAGTCCTGTTTGTTTTCAGAGTTTCTGATCGTTGGTATCTGTTACGGTGGAAAAGCTGTGGCATTGGGAACGTGTTGGCAAGCAGTGTCACACGCCTCCCTGTCCTCTTGAGTTGGTTGGTGATGGAAGGTATGAGTCAGTCCAGATCAGTTGTAGTAGAGGTGGAGGCACTGTCCAAGCTGGTTTCGATTGCGTAAATTGTTCCATTTGAATGTTTTTTAGTGGCCTGAAGAGGTGAACTATCCAATATGTCACTGGAAAAAGAGCTGGGATCGAAGAAAATCAGAAATAAATCACCTGAATTAATTGTAATAATATTGTTATATTATTACCACTTAAACTTTTCTAGCTATATCAAAAAGTAGTTTATTTACAGTATTTGGCACCTCTTTAGATCAGATATCACAAAGTGCTTCTGAATAAAAGACCAAAGTGAGACGTAAGATATAAGCACAATGTAAGAGTAACACTTTACTGACATTAAATTTGAAGGCAGAGTCAATAATAAGTCAGAGGTTCACCTCAGATTCGTCTTGCAACCCCCTCAGGGTATGTACGTACAGTATCAAAAGTAAAAGTACTCATTCTGCAGAAAAATAGTCCCTGTGACTGACACATTATTATATGCAATATTATTAAGTTGTTAATACTGATGCATAGATGCAGAAGTAGCATAAACTGTTGTAGCTGGTTGACATGGAGCTAATTTTAACTACTTTTAATACAGTTAGGTAGTTTAGTCCAGTGATTCCCAACCTAGGGGTCGGGCCCCCTCCAAAGGGTCACTAGATAAATGTGAGGGGTCTTGAATTGATTAATGGCAGAGGAAAGAAGAAAAAACAAAGTTCTACGACACAAATTTGTATTCATATTTTGGACTCTTTCATGAAATATCAGATCATTTTACCTCTTTGGGCCTTGAACAATTATTTAAATGAAACCCTCTGAGAGGGGGATCTCTCTTTGGTAGCGATAACTCACAGACACAGCTTTTTTGGAAGGGGGTCTCATGCCAATAAGGTTGGGAACAACTGGTTTAATCTTTAATAATGTATTTTATAAGCTTATCAAATGTTTTTTAATGAAAAAATCTAAATCTGAAAAGTAATAATAGCTGAATGTAGTGGAGAATAAGTATATTGTACCTCAAAATTAAAGTACAAAGTACAGTACTTGAGTAAATGTACTTAGTTACTTTCCACCACTGGCTCAGCATGCACCTGCCGTGACTCACAGGCCCATAGCAAATCTCTGCATGGCTGATTTTTCTCATCATCAGCTCTGCCAGGTCCTGAATGATGCTGGGTGTGGGCCAGGTTCAGCAGCCTCTGAGATGGTGAAGGGTCCCCTGAGTGGCCTGTTTGTCTAACAAAGTGATTTTCCTGCCATTTTGTTCTTGTTCTCTGGGTTTGTTTACTGCGCACTCTGAGTCCTGTTGTCCCTGATACTCGACCATATGGGTGATGTGGTGGGAGGCTTGACGTACGTGTGCAGATGCTTTCTGTCTCTGGTTACACTGCGGAAAACTAAACTGGTGTGACTTTTAAAAACTACTTGGAAGTGTTTCCTAAAAGACAAAATGTTGTTCCTTTAGTCTTTAGACAGACGCTTCTGATCCTGACAACAAATATTTCCTATGAATCATTTATTAGTTTCCACCTGCTTGAGCCTGTGAACCACATGAGCATTTGAACTGATTCATGGCTCCGAGATCGGTTCAGGTGATTATCAAAGCGTTCACATGTGAATGATGCAGTTCGGCTGCTGGAATCAATCCAGATACAATGAGGCTGAGAATTGAAAAGCGTCCTGAATGTAAACCATGATTGATAGCCGTAAATAGGTTGAAAAAGTTTTGTCAGAAAAAGGAAGTGAGTGACTCCTGAGGCTGGATCCAGAAATAAAAGAACAAACTTTAAATTGTGTCAGCAAGACATAATGTCACTGTACAGGGTGGGCTCTCCTTTCTTGTCTTTGACAGCTAAACAGGCCACTTCATACCTGTAACATCAGTCATCACATTGGCCCATTGATGTCAAGACCCATAGTGAGGCGGTTCTAGGATGCCAAACCCTGAGCCTACCAATGACTCTTTTTCTCTCGTGTCCAGACAAGTTGCTTTTAACAGCCAAAAAAAGCATCCAAGCTGGTTCCAGCTGCATATTGAAGACGGTGCTCTTCCTTATCTACTTCCTTCTCCTTGCGTTGAATTTTACAGTCATGCATTCAGCATTGTTTCTTTTATGAGTCTCATACCCAGGTAGGATGCTGCCACCGGTATGATGAAATTCCATGGTAACACATCAGCTTTCTGAGTGCCATGCAGATGCTCAATTTCATGGCAACTGTAATGGAAATGTCAGCGGTAGTTATTACAAATACGCCAGCAAAATGACCAGGAGTTCAACAGGAATGGGAAGTGAAAAGCTGCACACTCATGACTCCAATGCAGTCTGCAAGAAAATACATCCCGGTCAATAGAACATACATTAATGCCACATGCAAAATATTAAAACCAAGTAATAAAAAGATGTGGATGTATTTTACTGTTGTCCTTTGAGTAAATATATAGAATGAACCCACACTGGAAAAGCATAGAGGACAAGTTACTGATTACGAACTCACAATGAAGCAAAACCATTATAAAAATGGTCTGAAGGTCAAACGTAAGGCTTCAACGTCATCTCCCCACTCTTTTACAGCGCAGTACATTAGCTTGTACATTAAGTTTAATTAACTTTTTTGAATTCACTCCCTAGTCTTCACAATAAAAGACGTCACCCTGTCCATCGAGCCCAATACTGATGTGGCTCGGGACACCAATGTGACTCTGAGATGCCAGGCCATCCTCAGCAGCTCGGGACAGGAGGCACTGAGTCGTGAGTACACTATATACAAGGACAGCAAAACAGTCTACACCAAGACCTCCAGCACCTCTGAGGATCTTCTGTACCCCCTGCCTGAGGCCAGAGTCTCCAACAGCGGCAAATATACTTGCAAGATCACCATTGAAGACAAACACAGGATCAGCAAAGCCAAGAAACTCATAGTAACAGGTTGGTTTGATTTTATGGATACAGTATTATCTGTTGTGGTTGAAGAAGTTTAGGTTAATTTGAATGTGTTCAGGTGAAGTTAATAGGCTGCAATTGTGAGTCATTTTAATTTCAAAAGATACTAGAACAGTTTTTAAAATGTGTTTAAGTTAATTTGGCAGGATATACCTAAAAATGTCTAAAATTTTAATGGTATCTGGTGGAGGAACAATTGAGATCTCTGAGATGTTCGCCTTTACACAATTTGTAGCCACAATAAATCCATTGATAATCAAAATAAACAAAAAGTTCAAGCGATGGGAACGATGTGATGTGCAACATTGGCAGAAGATAGTGCTGTTTCATTTCCGATAACTTCGTTTTTTCAAGCTCTATCGGATTAAATCTAAGCACACTTCTTACATTTTGGGTTTCCAGGCCTGTCAAAGCCAGTTCTCCATCTTAACAAGGGCGTGGTCAGTGAAGGGGAGGAGCTAACGGCCAGGTGTACAGCACCCGGCGAAACGGGATCCATTTTCTTCTACTTCTATGAGGACTCCGAAGAGATCCTAGAGATGCAAGTCAACTCCAACCACGCAGAGGCCAAGCTTCGCATCAGCAGCGTTGGCATCCACAAAATTCATTGTGCCTATACGGTCCTCATAGCGCCAGACTCCTTCCGGTCGGAGGACAGCAACACCATCACTGTTTCAGTCAAAGGTAATTAGCATTTTGAAATTTCAGCACTTTTCAAAGCACTGGACCCGTCTCAGGGTTCCTTCATTGATTTTGTCCCCTTAGGGCTTTCAATCGCACCAGTTTTGGAGATTGTCTCTCAGAACAAGGTTTATGAAGGAGACCAACTCGACATCTTGTGCACCATCAGCAACCTTGTACACGGCTCTGACAGTATCCACCTCTACCTGACCCTGGGGACCAAGCTTCTCGGCAGAGGAGATACCAAAGTCAACCACAGCATGGTCGCACTGGCACAGGACCCTGGGGAGTTTGAGTGCAGATTAGAGATGGGAAATGTAGTGAAAGTCGACACGAAGACGATTTCAGTGACTGGTGAGTGGACAGAGGAAGAAGAAGTGTGTGTGCATGCTGTACATATAAACCTGTGTTCTGAAAACTTCAATAAATAATATTGTTTGTTCAATCATTAAAATTGAGTGTAAAAAGAAATATATACCTTTAAACTTGTCCTTTACCGTATAGCATTTTCATGAGCCTGTGTGGCTGATAAATAATCCTGTGTTGACATATTTCTTGTGAGTAAAGTTTTGCCTGTATACACGGAAGTATATACACACTTGGAATACAGTATATCATGTATGTTTTGAGGGAACAGCAGGATTTTCATACATGCTTTTGTTACTAATATAATTTCCAGAACGTGGGCTCCTGTGCTCTTAACTTGTGTAGCAAGCAAACAGCAGGAAGTTCATATACTAATGTCCCTTTAAAATAATAATAATAAAGTTACCTGTGTGAGGGGGACTTCTTTTGACCCGTGCTGCCCTTTGATGGTTTGGTTCATCTCTTCCTGTAGAGCTAAGTCTGTGTTAGCGTTATTACATCTGCTAGCTGCCATTTCTCACGGGAGTATCGCGTTAGCTGGTGTGTGGTTAAAAATAAAAAATGTTTCAGAAAGGAAAGAGTGTCACATACAAATTCACTTCTAAAGAGTATTTTTACTGGTTTCCAGTGAGTTGCTTTATTTTTAAAATGTGAAAATATCCACACAGAATATAAGCTATCATGACATCGTAATAACGCATCCTTGATTGTTTATAAATGGGAAGTAAGAATTAATAAAATTGGAAAAAGTTATTTTTTTTAATAGTTATAAATGGTATAATGTGTGCCGAGACCCCCTCCCAAAAAAAAGAGAAAAAAACAGAATGAGATAAAATGTAATAGTTTTTATCTGATAATATTGTCTGATAATATTTTACTACATTTTGTCAGTTTTGGGTTTCCATACATATCAGCATTTACACAATGAAGTGATATCGATGGTAGATGATGACTTGCCGTGTTTTTTAAATTTATCCACAGAGCTGTTTTCAGCGCCCACCCTCACCATGTCTCCTGCTGAAGTCTTTCAAAAGGAATATATGACACTAACCTGCAAGAGTGAGAGCTTTGCCTCTGAAAGACTTGGAAGGGAGGAGTTGACTTACACTCTTGATCCACCTGAAAGCCCACTGATCCCCAGGGACGCTGGAGTATTTTCTGGCAAGGCCCTGCAATATGATTTCAACTATACCTGTGCAGCTCAAGCCAGGGGCATCACGAAACACAGTAAAACCTTTACTGTACGTCCCAAAGGTAAGTTTACTTGATGCCTCTTTCAGATGCATATTTTAATAAACCAATTAAGAGTGGATTTAATCCCCTTTCAGACATGCACCTCATTACATAAATGTGTCAGAAATGTTACATGTCGGCCTCATGTCAGTCACTTTTACATAAAAGTCATGGTGGCACTCTTTCTAGGCCAGTAACATTTCTGTAAAACTTCCAACATGGACGTGATGGATTAAAGTAAAAGCTGCTACAGCATAAGGTTAGAGAAATGGTTCAACATTTTGGTAAATGCCCTATTCACTGTTTTGCTAAGAGTTAGATGAGAAGATTGTTGTCTGTTAAATATTAATCCAGAGCCAGGACACGGTTAGCTTAGCTTAGCGTAAAAGACTGGAAAACAGAGGGGAAACAGTTAGCCTGGGTCTGTCCAAAGGTAAAAAAAACAAAACACTTACCAGAATCACTAAAGCTCACTAATTAACATATTATATCTAACTTGTTTAATCCGTACAAAACAACAATTTGTGGTTTTAAGGGGGGTTAGGGAATTGCTAATGCTATGCTATATTCAGAATATTATAGTGATATGGGAGTGGCATAGATCTTCTCAAATATAAAAGATAGGTGGGCAAAAAAGTGAATAAGCGTATTTCCCATAATGTCAAACTTCTTGTAAATACAGTTGATGTTCTATAGTGGCTGTGATCAGTCTTTATATATTAGCACTGGATCAAATGACTCTGTGTAATGTGAAAGGGGCCATCGAAGTGATGAACTGAGAATTTTCACCTGAATCTGCAGCTCCCCTCAGCTCTGTGGAGCGTTTTAGCCCCTTTCAGGTCATTCTTTTGATTTCTGGTCCACAACTTCACTGTTCTGACTGCTTCAGGCCGCAGCACTCAGCTGGTTTCAGTGGAAAAAGCACTAAAAATCACTGTACACTTCATCTGCTCAGCACCAACAAGTTAGCAGCTAGCTGGTGAACATAGGGGAGCATTTAGCAGCTAAAGAGCAAGATATGTTCCTCAAAGTTAGTGAGTGTGTGAGTGAGTGAATATTGGACATTCACCTGGTGGCTAAAACACGACTCCAAATGAATGTTAATGTTGCTCCGTAACAGTTGTATGTGTAAATAGGCAAAACAATCTGTTACTGCAGGTTTTAAGTGGCAAGTTAAGGTCTTATAATTCTATCATCTTGTCGGACATTATAAAATAGGCAGCAGAATTTGCTATCTAATAATGTTAAATGATGACATTGATGAGAAACATTTTTTAGGGGATTCACTGTGAAAGAATGGGGTGTTTACTTTATCGCTCACACTCACAATGGTCATTAATTAAGACTTCAAAATCTGTTTAAAATTCAACACTGATGCAACCTGTGAGAGAAGAAAACGCTCTTCTTCCTTTATATCACTGTAGTTTTTAGCTCAACGCTGTTCTCCAGAACTGACACTGCTTCCTCGGGCCAAATATTGTGTCAGTATTGTGGTTCTTTCTGTAACAGTAACTGAATAAAGCCGTAAGGACCATGTACATAGAAATCTCCCATGTCTGAATGACAAAAAGCATAAAGGCAGCTAGGTTACGTATACCATGTCTGAACAGGGGTTTTGTTTTTGCTTCATAGAGTTTGTCCACAGGGAGTCAGTGTGTTTAATTGTTCTCTTTCTCCTCTTCAGTTTCTGTCTCCACTCCAAAGATCTCGGTGGTCGGTAGGGCAGTCCTAGGACAGCCCTTCCAGATCCGCTGTCACTCAGACACAGGCAGCCTGCCCATAAACTACACTCTGCTGAGGGATTACGACCCACTGAACACAACCAGCGTCAAGCACTTCTTTGAACAAGCTCTCTTCACAGTCAACATCACCAGGCCTGATGAAATATACAAGTACATGTGCGAGGCAAAGAATAGTCACAAGGAAGCCCCACTCAGTAAAAGACTCAATGCTACTGTCATAGGTAAATATCCAAAACAGGCATGTTTATCCATTTTATATGATTAGTATATTGTCAATTTGCCTTATCAACACTGCTCAATAAATGCAGATCAATCACTGGATTACATGTAAATAGTTTTGATGAGCCACTGCAGAGCTGTATTAGCTTTATATAAAAGGGCATATAACTCAAACACCTCAAGGTCCATTTTGTAGCTGTTCTGGAGCTTTTCAATCATATTACACAACCTTCCTCAGCAGAGTTTTCAAATTCATTTTGGCTGAGTTTCAAAGTTCATTCCTGACCTCTGAAACAGCAGCTGACACAACGATCTTGCTTCAGTGTCCATTTAGTTGCTTGTCTGGTGCTTTCTATACTGTTACATGATCCTCAGCAGATGGAGTTTGCCCAGTTATCATGGAACTGTTTTGCCAGCTACTGTTTCTAAGGTCAAGACTGAACTTTGAAACACAATTATTGACATCATGATCTATTCATTTTTACCGTACAAACATGAGAGTGGTATTGATCTTCTCATCTAACTCTAACAAATGTCGAACAAATGTCATATTTTAAAGATATCATGAATGTAATGCAGGTGTCTGATTAAATTCTTGTTATATTTTAGTGACACAGTAAACTCTCTGTTTATAATTGAGACTGTGCTGACTAATCTCACCTCTTTTCCACCACCTTTTCCTCTCCCAGTGCCTCTGACAAAACCAATTCTGACCGTCATCCCCGACTTACAGGAAATCTCTGAGGGAGAAGAGCTCTACCTCATATGTGGTGTTAAAGGCACACCGCCGGTCACCTTTAAGTGGTACCGTAAAGGCACTGAACAGCCACTGAATACCGTCACCTCCAATGAGATCAGCGAAAGCTACGAGGTCCCCTTGTTGTCCAAAGAGCACAGCGGAGAGTACTACTGCAAGGCTGTCAACCACGCCAACGGAATCAGCAGTGACCCGATCACCATAACGGGTGAGACTGATGAGTATTCACACTCACCTACTCCAGACCTGCTGTTCTGTGACTGACACCGACCTCTGACTTTTTTACTTCTGGGGCATGCAAAAAAAAACAATCCTTGCGGAAATGGTGAGGATCTCATTCTGTATGTACACAAAACAGAAGCTAAGAATCCAGGGAGAAGAATACATTTTTAAGCACAAAGCCAATTTTTTACCTTACCCGATATCTTGCTCGCACTTCCAACTAGTCATGCATTTTCCACCGTCCTGTGCAGCCATGATGTAGTGCAACCAGTGTATAGTTTAACAGGCTCCCTTTCAAACGACAGAGGTCAGTTCAGCGATGTTTTTTCTCCATATAGAGTTACTTTTTAATCGCTCACTTTCTTTTTGCAGTTTGTCTTTATTCACCAGATACAGCTAGCTAACAACAAGCACAGATTGTGTGTGTGTGTGTGTTTGTATCTCAGCTCTGACTCGCACTTATCTCAAAACTTACATACTAACCAGCAATCCCAACCCCCAACGACTGCACGGCGATTAACGCCTTTGTGCTCCCTGGTGGAACAGCTGATGTACAGTCATCACGGCGGCAATCAATCAGTCTCTCTTCCATCTTGCTCGATTAACAGTGGAATGCTACAATGCTATGTGGTAAGCAAAGTTCTTCTTCACCTGGGCGTCTGCCGGTCCGATCGCCGGCGTGATTGGTCGCCGCAACGTGAATTTCAGTTGCGTTTCTCCAAAAGTTGATTCTGTTTTACTTTTCGCCGCACCGCCGCAGCCTAAACGCACTTCCCCCGTTCAAATGAATGGGAGAACTGCTGTTTTCGCCGCAGCGTCTGATTCTGTCTGAATGCAACCTTAATGGCTAAATGCTAATTTTAGCATGCTAACCTGCTGATGTGTAGCAGGTATAATGTTTAGCTGCTCTGCTCTGACAGGCAGATGTCCCTCTGGTGATAAATAAAGTATTTATCTATCTATTTATCTAATTAGCACTAAACACAAAGTACAGCTGAGGCTGATGGGAATGTCATTAGTTTTCAGGTATTCAGGTTTAAACCAAAGTATTGCATACATTTTGACCTGATGATGGCGCTAGAGGAAAAAGTAAGGGTGATTCATCCTGAGTTGGACGTGAAAGTCTATACCAAATTTCATGGCAATCCATCCAATAGTTGTACAGATATTTCAGTCTCAAGGGTGGGGGTCAACCAGCCAACCAACTGACCTACAGGCCAACATTGCTATCCCTAGAGCCATGCCGCTAGCAAGGCTAAAAGTCTAGGTTTCTAACACTACAGCTGAACACGAGGTTATGGTATCAGCCCCACAGAATTTACAGAGAGACATTTTCAACCCCGTTTTAGTCTGCTTCTCTGCCTTTCCCTGTCTTGAACAACCTTCATCATCCTGTCCCATTTTATTCGCTCCCCTTCTTTCCCCTTGTGTTTTTGTTTGTCACTGACTTCCCCTTCTCTCTCTCTCTCTCTCTCTCTCTCTCTCCATAGTGGTAATGGCGTTGTGGAAGAAGTTGTTGATCGGGGGGTTCTGTCTGCTGGTGGTGGCGCTGTTGGTGGTGGTGTATGTGCTGCGCTTCAGATCCCAGAGAGGTAGAGAGACGTACAGTCCTCCAGCAACTCAGGCCTCTTATATCTAACTATGTATGAAAACCAACCTTCCTCCGCCTTCGTCCTCCTGCTCTTCTTCTCACCTCTCCTCTCTTGTTGTAGGTAAAAGAGAAGCAGCTGCTGAATTGTCAGTGTGAGTTGGCTCGACTACTTGCTTCCTCTGAATATGACAAATACTGTAGAAGTTAGCGACACTGTATCTAGTTTAATTAGCTTGCTTAGACGGTTGAGGGTCTGTGAGTGTTATGTTTCTGTTATTTATAGCCTATAAAGTGCCATACTGGTTGTTTTGCATGTTTGTACAATCAAAGTTTTTAGATTGATTTCCTAGCTCCCAGAAAGTAATTTAGTGAAATGATAGCGTGATATGAAGAGCTACATTCGGAGACTTTGGAGCAATACTGAGCATTTTAACAGTTTTATTTTTTGTCACGTAATCTCCACTTGGTAATGCTTTTCCAAATGGAGACCTATTGAAAACTCACAAGTTCTGATTTGTTCAAAAAGGCTCTGACGTCAATGATTTCGCTGTGTTTTGTGATTTTCGCTCACGGTGACGACAAGACTCCAGGAAGTCACTGCTCCCGGCCAATATATAGTCACTTAACCCTCCTTAAAAGCACAAATTGACATTTTGTTTAACTTTGTTTTTTGTATGGATTAAACAAAATAGATCTAACTTGTTCATTAGTGAGCTTCAGATGTGCCAGTAGGCAGATTTTGTTTTTTTTGATTTTCTGTTTCCCCCTTTCTCTTGACTACAGCTTCATATTTAGCACACACACAAGAGAGTGGCATCGATCTCCTCATCAAGTATATTTCCCAAAATGTCAAACTTTTCCTTTAAGTTTGGTAATTAGAGTAATGTATTAATCCTTAAGGGAAATTGCAGTGTTACAGCAGCCAAGCCACATAAATCACTAAAAATAAATCAAGTAGGTGTGAAACAAAATACAATAAAAGCTGAAAATAGAGACTAAAAGTAGGTCCATGATTTTGTGTAATATGAATTGAATATACACTGTACAATGGTGTCCAGTACAAGTCCTGAAGATAATGTTAGAGGTGCAGGGTTCTTGGATATTAAAATAGTATTAACTGTACATTAAATATGTGTATACTCATTGGTAGAGGTATGTTATTTATTAAATAGTGCAGGAAAACAAACTTAAAGGTACCTCGTGGAATTTTTGGCGACTAGTGGCACTATGGAGCAATGTTTTGTTTTTACATTGTTTGCTTGAATCTCGTGTACATGCACAAGGACTCAATGAACCCACACGAGGGCATGAGGGGCACATTCCCAGCAATGGTTTCACACTTTTTAACTAAACTATGGTGGCAGTAATGCATCAAGAAAAGTAGCATTTCCCCACAAAAATACAGGGAAGAAGAAGACTGTAAGCTAGCAAATGTGGATGTAAACATGCAGGATTGATGCTTTTGAAAAAATTGCTTTGTGACTTGAGGAAGGAAATGCATTCATCAGGTCGGTTAGGTGTCACTGTGTTTTGGTGAGAAACTCTGAATGCTAACAAAAGGATGTTGTTAGGATACAGTTCTTGTGGGAAGTAAGCTCTCCGAGGTACAAGCTGTGTTAAGGAGTTCACTCATAGTACATGGGATTGGTTGTCAATTGTTGCAAACTGCTTAGAGCTCCCATTATCATCTTCTTCCAGACGCAGCGCCGCTCTATGATGGCACGGTGGGGAGAGTGACCAATGGGGCGGCATCGCTTCCCGCTGACATCAGCAACAGGAGCAGCTACAGTGTCCCAGCCACAAATACAGTGTAATTCAGTGTAAAATTGAATTCATGTCCCGCCCATTGTGGGACATGAATTACATTTTTAAACAGAAAAAACTTTCAAAGAACAGGAAGCTCTAAGAAAGGACTTTGAGAGCGGCAATCCTGTTTGTGACGCCAAGTGACTTTCTTCACTGATGAGTTTTCTTAGTGAAAAGGAGGGGCGTGTTAAAAAAATATATAAACCAGGACCTGCTGCTCCCTCTCCCCTCCCCCTGCAATCTAGACGGCCTTTGATTTTATACTTAACATTACTGTCTTTGTCCTTTGTTTCTTCGTTCGCCATGTCTGTGTGATTTATGTCCTTGATTATTGCAACTGCTCTTTTTGTCTGATGCATGTTTAAAAGGGCTTGGTGACAGATTGATTTGTATATACATGTTTATCACCATCACAGGAAATGTGTGTGTATATTTTTGGTTGATCCCTTGACTGATTGGAAGAGGCACTTGTAGAATAAAGACGTTGGTTTTATTTAGAAGTGTGTCAGTACCATTCATTTTGCCCCAGCTATTGTATCTGAGGCTAAATTCATATGCTAGAAACTTTTATACTGCACAAATTGCAAAGTCCAAGAACATGTTTATTATTATCATGCTTGCATTAAAGTATGTCCTGGATGGTGCAACATTCCCAAGTACAGGTCCAAGACAAGAATGCCGACATAACATGTCTATTCATTTCCTCAAAAGGAACGGACAACAGAGACTTCCTTGAAAAGTTGAAACAATAGAGACTGCAAGAAACTTCCTATGTTGGCACAGAGCAGGTTGGGGTGTGTGTGTGTGTGGGGCGGTCATGTTGATAAAACTGGTGGCGTTGGGGAGGGCGGGGCCTATTTTGTTTCAGGCCAGGCAAGTTTGAATGCATGCAGCAGGCGGAGGAAATTAATCGCATAAGCCTTGGTTGAGCTGTGTGTGAGATTACATTACCAACTGGGAAGTTGTTTTTGCCAGAACTTCTTGTGCAGCTGCTGCTGAATTAACAACCTATTGTGCACAAGGCAGCGGAAGATTTCTGTATGTACCAGATGAAGAGATCTGCTCCTTTGTTACTGGTTTTATTTTAAGAGTGATGAATCCTCCAAGGCCAAATTGTAGAGACGTGCCACAAAAAGTGTCTCTCGTCTCTCTATTATTGCTTTTAGAACCAAATATAATCTTGATATCTGACTTTTGGCCATGTAAAAAATACTTAGACATTTTGGGAAACGCACTTTTTCGTTAGATGGAAAGACTGATACAACTCTTATGTCTGACTGCTAAGTATGAAACTACAGCCAGGAGGCGGTTCAGTTAGCTTAGCTTAGCTTAGCATAAAGTCTGTAAGGGGGAAACTCTTAGCCGGACTCTGTCCAAAAGTTAAAAAAAAAAATTTAAAAAGCAACACAAAGTGTAAAAATGACTGTAAAACTGCAACTTTTCATTTTTACACTTCGGTTTTTGTATGGATTAAACAAACACGGTAAAACAAGTTAGCAATGTATAGAGACTGATCATTTTCACCTTTTGGACAGAGCCCGGCTAGCTGAGTCACCCTGTCTTTATGCTAAGCTAAGCTAACTGGTTGCTGGCTGTAGCTTCATATTTAGCAGACAGTCTTTAGAGTGGTATCGTTCTTCTCATCTCTAAGCAAGAAAGCGAATAAGTGTATTTCCCAAAAAGTAGAATTTGTCCTTTATGAATTACTCGCATCACCTAGATGTCAGGTGTTATTCACACATGTGGCTCTGTAATATGTGATTTTACTGCTAATTACCTTTTAAGGTATGTTCCTTTATTCTAATAAAAATTAAACTTAATTAAAGTCTGGGTTTGGCAGCTGGCTTATGACCTGATGTCTGTCTTTCTGTGTTTCACAGTGAGGGTGAACAGAGCTGCAGTCAGTGTGTGGAGCAGGAGACCACCTGAAGCAGGTGAGCTGGACTTGTGATATGTACCATTATATTTAACATAGGTGGACCTATTGAGAATTCAGCACTTAACCTCAGAGAGCTTTAATGTTTCTTCCTGAAATGTAGTGTAAAAGTTGCACAAGTAGAAAAGAGCAATAAAATCAGTGAACTGATTCAGTAATGACAGTAATGATAGAAGCCTATCTACCTAAAGTTTGCAGACAACGATACACTGCTGGTTGTACCAGACCAAGTAAGGCCAGCAGCAAAACCCCTGAGTGTATTAAATTGACCAATTTTGAGTTTATTGCTTATGAATTCAACTTTCCATTTGTTGGAAGCAGAATGTGTGATTTCTTCCTTCAAGAGTCTCGCTTTAAGTGTAACCAGTTGTGGGAGGTTAACTTCTACTTCTTCCCGGTAGCTGTTATGATTTCATCCATAGCTTTTTTAGGACTTGGTAGTTAAAAATGGTAGTTAAGTAAACTAAAACTAACACAACTCAAGGTCTGTAGCGCATACAGTAGTCATAATGTTGAAAACTCCGGAAAAGACTAGTAAACGGACCTCAAGTTGGGATTGTTTCGTCAAACTTCTATTTCCAAGGTCAAGAATGAACTTTCATGCATAAGAAAACAGTACCGTCATTAAAATACTATGAAGTCATGCAGAGGGTTTAGCGTGTTTTATTGAGAATTTTGTGTTTGGCTGCAGCCAACGACGAGGAGAGCAGCATGGTGTTCAACGAGCCCGATGTGGAGTACACTGAGGTGGTGCATCCCCAACCTGTAGATCCTGCCAGAGGTAAACACTTTGCATACACACAAAGAAAAAGTCCTTTGTTTTGTTTCTGGTAACCTTTTGTCCCTTTTTTTTAACCATTCTGCACATTCTCTCCATCAACTCCAAACCTCCTGTCCAAAATCATTTTCCTCTGCTTTGCCCACATTCCTTTATAGTTGATAATACAGACCAGCACTTCCTGGGAGAGGCCTAATTACCCATAATTAACACATCTCCAAGTTGCTGTAACTGCGGGGACAACTGCTGGGATTTCCAGAACCATTGCATGACTTATAAACAGGAAGGGTTGCGCTAATTGCCAGGCTGGTTTCTGATACTGGCCTGATTCTTAGTTGTGGTCCTGTGCTAAAGGTCCCGACGGGCCGGAGATGGCAGTTACAGAATGTGACACAACCCGCCTATTTTTAGATCTCTGGTAATGATAGATCAAACAGACAGTATCTACTGAACTTTGTCTTCTGATGTTCAAGCAGGCTAATGTGTTGCGTTTTACATTAACAGTCCCGCTGAGAAAAGGCACCGACACAGTGTACAGCGAGCTCCAAAACTCTCCACATGGTGAGTTTAACACCTTTAAAGCTGCACTGCTGAATATTTTATATTAACAATGGATTCAATGAATTATCACCAAGCTCTCACCGTTTCCTTCAGCTCTGCAGAGCGTTTTAGCATCTGTCAGCTCATTGTTTTGGTTTTCCAGCCTGCTACCTTACTGTTTTGGTTCAGTCTCACCGCTCTCATCAGCCTTGTTTCTAGCCACTGCCAGCAGCTGTTTTCAGTGAAAGCGCTCTAAACTACCTGCCCACACTAGTTAGCAACTAGCTGGTGAGCGTAGCGGAGCGTTTAGCAGCTAAAGAGCCAGATATTTTCCTTATGAGTTGGTGGAAACCCAAACAGAGCTAAAAGGAGACTGAAAATTGGACTTGGACTGGTGGTCAGAAATACGACTTTTAATGGATGAAAATGTTGGCTTACATGTCCGCCATACCAACTCATATTATATCAATGTTGTGTTTTCAGCTCGTTGCACTGCCCCCAAGTGGCAAAGAAATCAATGAATGCAGCTTTAAATAGTTTTACTGCAACCTGATGGTATTAGTGACACACCAAATATCATTTCTAAGATGAGATCACCCACAGAAGGACAGTTTACCCAGGCCAGCTACAGAACCGTGACCATTTCCTGTTACTACTGGCAGGAACTTCCTGTTATCAGAACAGCAGACAGATGCTAGATGTGTCTATCAAGCAGTCCATCGGAGTTGTAATGTTTCCTGTTCAACAGTGAAAAAAGAATCCTGAGTTGTTGAAAGACACGTCTGAAGGAGTGAGAGTGAATATATTCAAACCACTGACTCAGACGACAGGACTTATTGACTGAAACCATTCAGTCTATCGCTGAAACAAAGGCCTCTGCAGAGGAGGAACATGAAGTGAGTCAGCAAGGTCGGCCACGTTGTTAATGACTAATAACTCTGAGGTCAGCCAGTGAGTGAGCAGGGTACACACCCAACACACATTTAACCTGTGATGCTTTTTCCTTTAGGTGCCGCTGACCCTCATGACTATGTGAGTAATTAGCAGCACAATCACACGCATGTTCTTCTCGCTCTTTATTATTATTATTATTATTATTATTATTATAACACTTCTGTGCCTTTTTATGTTTGCCTGGAACTTGAAAACCATGTACACTACATATATTGTTCATATACTGTATATATAGTCATAATATACTGTATATATAGTCATAATATACTTGACATGTTTAATTTGATATCCCTAAAAAACAGGATTTTTAAAGACACTTGATTTGCATCTCCGCCTTCAGTTCAATCCTATTAAAACAATTCTTATGTCAGATCTGCATAATTTTTTGTAGATGGGTGCTATGACTTTTCTTATTGATACCTTTTTGAATAATTACGTTTTAAAGGCATCCTTTGTATTGATATCTCAGCCACTGTGCACAGTGCAAACTCCATTCAAACTCCGAAATGCTCAGTATTGCACACTGCTGAACTTTACACAAGCTCGTCATGATGACATGTACAGTTTATCAGTTATTACGAGTTATATAATGCATAAAAGTCTATGCAGACCCATTGTGTTTATAACTCAGCACCTTTATAGATATTATAGATATTGCAAGCTCCATTCAAATTTTGAAATAGTCACTGCTGCACACTGATTACCTGTGAATAAGCTCATTATTATGGCATGTACTGTTTATTAGTTATATACTGTGATGCATTAAAAGTGTTTTAAAGCCTCCATTCACTTCCACTACATCTTTAACTCAGCTAATACATTAAGCGCACTGGGATTTCATATAATTATAAACTAGTGATAAAATCATGCCAATCTGTGACAGTGCTGATGCGACAGGAAATGCTTCACTAGTTAAATCATACCATTTTACATAGTCACTAGTTTAATTTTGATTTGAAGGAAATGGTACATAATATTGGAAACCTTTTGACCCAACTTAATATACATTAAATAGGGGTTAATGTAAAGTAGTGACACAATTTTTCTTCCCCCTTGACTTGAACAATGACTAAAATAATGAGTTTTATACTAAAACCGTCCTGGTGTCCCTGCGTTGGCTGCCTCCTGGTCGCAGTGACCCTCTGCAGGCCGATGATCCAGAGCGAGAGGGAAACGCTTGTCAAAGTTTCCAGACAAGAACAAAGGCGTTTGGGCTGGGGCTTCCTTCCCTATCGCCTGCTCAGATCGGCACTGTGGCCCAGCCAAATTACCTCCAAGCCCATCTCTGCCAGCATACTGTCCCCCAGCACGCTGCTCTGTTTGTCCCTACATGGTGTTCGAGGCAGCTGAAGAGAGGAATTCGAAATAATAAGCTGAGGATGTGACATCATGATTCTTTCATTAGTGTGTCTTCTTGATGACAGATTATTATGTCAGCAGACAGTGTGTAGTTTTAACAGCATCCTCCAGGAGTGTGTTATTCGGTTTTGCTCCAGTAGAAATGAGGATTAGTACTTAGGTAGTTAGGGAGATGGATGAAAACACAGATTAAAATCTGATTTGATACGTCATGATTTTGCATACATATTACCAGAAGCCACAAATGTTCAATCTTCTCAATCTTATCATGCAATGGTTTTAAATATCTGAGTCCTAGTACTTACTCATGTGTGTTCAGAGATCGGGATAATAAATGAATCAGCTGTGACGGTGTTTAATGGCTCTGCTTTGTGTGTCAGCAGGGTTCAGTAGAGTACGCTGAGCTCAACTGTGAGCAACCTCAGATCAGTCACTACCATCCAGAGGTCAACAACTACCAGGACCTGCCAGCGCCGGTGGATTAGTGATTAAAGCCTTCGTTTCTTCACACACCGCTCTGTTTCCCTTCCCACTCCGTCTCTTATGTCAACTCTACATTCTGAGCTTCCAGTCAGTGAAACAACTGACTGCTACAGTTAGCTGTAAATATTCGTTCATCTTAATAAAGGCATGTCACACATCCTCCCTGTGTTTGGTGGCGTGTTTTTCTTGTGTGATAGTGGGCCACGATATGCAGAAAACTACTCTGCTATCACCGACATCAGCAATGTGATCTTTGTGATGTTAGCTCCTCAAAGTAACACAACAAACTTTGTCAACCAATGGCTTTATTTTCCATTTGCATCAGTACATAGTTCAAACACACTGGAAGTCTTGTATGGCTAAATAGAAAATACAAAAATAGAAATAGATATAGCGTTATGTACAGTGTGTAAAGTGCCTTTGTTGTGTGTAGCACGTGCACTAACCCGCACAGGTGTACTGGATCAACTGGGCTGATTCTTTTACCCGAGGTTACGTAGATATATGTGACACTACTGTGATATATTACACACAGTATATATTCACGCATAATAGAAACAGTATGACTGTGAAGTGGATAATATACAGAGTTTAGTGGATATATGGAAAGAAATGATGATCCAGATATTATGAACCACTATGTAAATATAAGTATTTATGTAAAAATCTATATTTAAATGATACAGGGAGAAATCCATTATTTAAAAAAAGAAATTTGTGCTCTTAATAGCCTCAGCTCTGTTTTGGATTCAGTGTTTTTTTGGATGTTGAATGGCATTACGTACATCTCAATAACTTTGTAATTTGAATCTTATATTCTGTTTTTAGGGTGACTTTGTAACATCTTTCCAGGCACTACAGATGAAAAATAGCCTCTTGGCTAATTCAGAATCAGAATCAGGTTTATTGCCAAGTGAGTTCTCACATTCAAGGAATTTGCCTTGGTGTGTTGGTGCATAACAATAAACACAGCAAGTAGAAAATATAAAGAAAGATAAAACAAGTACTGTACATCAAGAAGTGTAAATAGAAAATAGACAATAAGATATGAAGAATTACTATAAAACCACTGTTATTTAACAATGAAAGAGCAGTTTTGTGCAGGGATGTGCAAAAGTTCACAGTATGAAGTTTAAAGAATATTTGCAATGTGCAAGATAGTCCAGAATATTGAGTCAGGTGTGTAGACTTTACGTTTATATAACGTGTAGTGGGGTGGGGTGGATGGGTGAGGTTTGGTCCTGATGGACCGCAGCCTCCTGCTGGAGGGAAGCGTCTCAAACAGTTTGTGTCCGGGGTGGGAGGGGTCGGCCTCAGTCTTTCCTGCACGCAGTGTTTATTAATGTGCAGGGCAGGTGTAGGGAGAAATGATTAAACCAAAACAGTAGATTACAAAACATCATGGCAAAATGACAAATACTGACCGACTGTATAAAAAGTTTCTACGCTTTAATCAAATCTTTTATGATGCCATGTAGTCACATAATTCAGACGTTAACCTGGGACTCTGGGCTGTACCTCAGCTTTGTTCATTTACTAACACACACACACACACACACACACACACTTCTGCTGAATCACACATGATGGAGCTGCTCAGCTGCATCTGTTCAGTGATTGCAGCTTTAATATGATATATTATGTTTTGTGAATTTAACTCAAATCGCTAATATGAGTTTCAGTCAATGTCTTGTATATTTCAATAGTGTTGTATTGCCCTAGTATTCACCACTAGGGGGCGCCATTGCACCAATAGTATACAGCTTTCTTCTTCCCCTCACTTCGCAGTGGTCTTCAGTGTTTGTCGGTGGCACAAAGAGCCACCATGTGGCAGAACATGAAGTTCACTTAATGCTGGATAGATCACTTGTTATGATATTACATAACAATATATTACGTTTAAAGTAGGATTCATACAGAATTTGGTTGTCCTACCTGAACATTGTACATTAGATGGTCATTGTTCCTGTTTATATACAATTGTCTCTTTCTGTCTTACACACACACACACACACACACACACACACACTTCACTGCATTGTTTTAAAAACAAGAAACACTCTGCTTTATACCTAGCTGTATTGTTAAGGTAAATAAGTAAAAAGCGGATGGGAATAAATTCTCTTAACAAAGAAAGCTTGGTGGAAATGTTGCAGAAGGGTGATGTGGCACCAATAGAGGAAGCTAATGTTGTCGTGTCACTGTTGTTTAAGGCAAACTGAGCAAACATAGAGCAAAAAGTAGAAGAGGCACACAGACATGCATGAGTAATGTACAATACGACACTGAGACTCTACAGGATGTCCTTTGTACACTCTTGAAAAACATCATTTTCAACGTGTCTTAATGTCTGTGTCATGGTGTGTACTTTTTGTTGGTTCCTATTTTATTTTGAAGTTTGGTCTGTCTTGGTTCCTGTGTGTTTCTCCCCTTGTCTTGACTGTCGATTTGCTTCTGCCCTTGATTATGTTCACCTGTGTGTCTTTACTCTCCTGGTTCTGTTTCCCTCGTTAGCCTTTCCCTATGTATACCTGTTCCTTTCCTTTGTCCCCTGTCTTGTCATTGACTGTAGTCAGCTGTTTAGTGTTCAGTGTGCTGTTTAGTGTTCTGTCGTCAGTCCTCAAAGTGCCGTGAGCTCTTTGTGCTTCAGTGTTTTTGGGCTTGTGCTGGGTTGGATACGTTCGGTGCTCCAAGTTTCTTTGAGTTTTTCATGTTCCTGTGTGTTTTGGACTTTTTTGTGTTGACTTGCTGGTCTATCTTTGTTGGACTCACCTGTGTTGACTTGTTGGTCAACCTGCCAGCAAGACCCACTAAAGATTAAATAAACCTTTTGAACGGCTCCCGTGTAAGTCTGCTTTTGGGTCCAACTCCTACGTCTGCTGAACCTACACCTTGACAGTCTAATTTGTGAAAACACACGCCTTTGATACTTTCCAACGCTGTGTATATTCATAACCTCATGTGTTATTCCAATGTTTTGTTGAAAATACAAACTCAATTCACAAATGTGCTAAAATGTATTCTTTTGAAACAATATGTTGTAATCAGCTCCTGCTTTACAGTACATCAGACAGGAAAGGACACACTGTCTGCCACATGGAGAACATTATGAATGGAACACGACGTAACCCGGTAATTTCGGCCATGATGTTCGCATTGTTTATTATAAACTCACATCATATTCAGAGTAATTGAATGTTCTGCCTCCAATAACCTCAAGGACTCCAGGGGCCTGCCATAGTAGCGTTGGCATGGCAACTGCACTTGGACTTTTTTTTCTTTTAATAAATGTATTTAAAGGGGAACGTTCCTCTCTCTGTCTCTGCCAACATCCTTATTAAAATACCATTAAGCTTTAATGACCTGAATATATACAAATGGTCAAAACATGAGCTCGAGCACCGTGCACGGCGACCAGCGTGTCCTCATCTTTCATACTGTCCTCCTGCTCTGAATTCATCCTGATCATTAGTGAACTTCCTGGTGCAGCCATTCACATGAGCACTTAAATTTCCTCTTTGCCGGCTTTTTACGTCCTTCTGCTTCAGTGCAGCTCAGAATCTCCTGTTGTTCAGCACAGAGCTGACAAATCTTTTGAACCCACAGAGAGGTGTTTTTCATTCAAAGAGCATCTTTAAGTACACTTTAATACTAAACAAATCCTTCTGGCATTATTAGCTATATATGTTTACACACACTGATGGAAGGTAACTAAGTTCATTTACTCATATATTGAACTTAAGTACCATTTTGTAAAACTCATACTTCTTACTTCAGTAGACGCATTTTGGCTTGTGGCCTCATTAGGTCACATTAAGGTTGGTCTTCATCCTCTGGCGTTTTGACTCTCTAAGACTGCTTTCTCTACTCTATGCACCAGGCTACTTGTAAGATTCACTTAATTTGAATCTACTTTGAATTCCTACCATCTCCCATCATTACACTCAGTAGACTGTTCAGGGTTGACCTGCCTGATTACATAACAGTTACACAAATACTAAAAAGGAGATTAAATTTGAGCGACTGTTCTGCAAATAGCCTTTGATAAAATAAACAGATAGCTCTTCCCTCTACCGGTGACTTGATTGTTTCATGTCTTGTACAAACTGTGAGAGTTAACATCAAAGGTGCAGCTGCACAAGTGGTGTGTGGAGATCACACACAGTGAAAACTACCGCAGGACCGTACTGTCAGTGCATTAAAAAGAACAAAGAGTTTGTAAACTTGTCTTCGAAACTCACCAGAACTACCTGCTGTAATTTAAACTATACTTAATTAGTATTAATACCATAATATCGACGACTTTGTAACATGAAGCGTTATATGTCTTAGTTTTGCATGAAGGTATTTTGGTTCCTCTTATGTGACACATTGGAGGATGTGGACAAACCAAGTGCAAAAGTGACAAACTGTTAAACTGAGAAGTGCCAGAAGTTCATGACACATATGAAATCCCATTTAACAAAGAGCAGGAGGCCATTTGTCTTTTTGTCCTTGAATGTAAAGAAGATGTAAAGCTTGTACCCAAGACATTAAGGTGCTACAGTGTGTACAGTATTTGTTTTACAAGCACTATTACTGCAATAGCATGCACCAAATCTGTTATCCTTAGTGAAATATTGACAAAGTAAACAGTGATTCTATGGCAACCATTTCATATCACATTTCATAACCGCTTTAAAGTCAGAGGTGTAGAATTAAAACGTGGGCAACTCAAACCAAAACTATACATGTGGCTAGGTGCCACTAGATAATGCTATATACTGACAGGGGTTTCTATTATTTTATTAAATCAATGAGGCTATAGGCTAAATAGCAGAAGCACCTCTCTGTTTAATGCAATACAGTTCAACAGCACCACAAACTACATCCTCCAAACTGATCATAAAGTGCGCTGGTAAAAATCAGTGACTTCATTTATTTGTAAGCCGATATGGAAAAACACAGGACCTAAACATTTTGGATGGAATCATTTTTGTGCACAGCTAAAAGAGGGATAAGAATGGTCCAAGACCCCCATCAATAAAGTGCTTCATTAGAAAATATCAGTCGTGAACAGAACTGATGGAAGTGTAGCTTCTGATGTATTAAACTTTTCAGCATTCACTTGTACAAACTTGAACAAATCAAAACTTATCAATGAATCAAAAGGACTAAGTCTCCAGCAATTTAGTATTGATCTTTTGTAAATTTGGGGAACTCAAAAGAGACAGATTAAAAAAGAATAGTCAAAAATCTAAGCAGCAAAGGCCGAGAGATCCTGACTTTTAGTCTCTATATGGCTCAATTAAACACCTTTTAAAAACATTTAGACAAAAGATAGACTGACCAGCAGGTTTACTCCTGACTTAGCAGTACTCTTTAAGTAGAGGTTTAAAGGCTGAAGTATGCTCAGTATTTAGGAATTTTAAGGGATAAATGCCTCCAGTTATTAAATCTGACAAATGTTTATCATCTAATCAGAATACTATCTGTTCAGATTTCTAAAGATGTTGTGCTGCCACAGGCCACGTTTTTTGAGTATGATTGCTCAGGGACTCTTTACATTGACATTGCCTCTGGTGTTTGGAAAGAGGCTCCTTGCATGAAGGTGGAGTCTGACTGCACCGACCTTAATAACTACTGCCTCACAAGTTCAGTAGTACTCCAGGACGATTTCTGTGGTGATGCAATCAACTGCATTTTAAGACAAAAATACATACATACACTGTGTGTGTATATATATATATATATATATATATATATATATATGGCTGCTCTAACCTGTTAACATGGGGTCTGAAATGAAGAGCAAGAGGTTCTGCGAGGCCGTTCAGATATCTGCAGCTGAGATTTCTGAAGCTACCTCCTACCAGACAATCCTAATAAAAACTGTTGTCAGGGTGTTCTGTGGATTATCCAGAGTAACAGGGGCAATGTTTCGGGACAGAGACATTACTGTTGTTTTTTTGTTTTTTCAATCCTCTGAGCTCCACAAAAAAAAGGTCCCTTCTTCTCCAGAGTATTGGGGGCAGTGGCAGATATCTCAAAACGTGGACAAATAAAACCAAAACTTTCTATGACTAGGAGCCCCTGACAGGTCACCAGAGGTAAGCGGCAAAAGGACATAACAATGTCAATAATAACATATGATAAGCACCTTTTGAGTGCGAGCAGAGTTGTTAAGACTTTGCCCTGTCCCCTTTGCAAACACAAAAACACCTAGGCTATACCCCCCCCCCCCATAGCCCAGTCAGAAACAATATTATAAATACCCAAATTACAACCTAGTTTACATATTTCACTCATAGAACATATCATTTTTCACACATTTAGATAAACAATAAGAATGCTGCATGATTATTAAGCTACAATATGATTGAAACTACGTTTATATATAAATAACTTTGTCGGTTTTAAAGGTCTGGGAGCTTAAAAATCACGGTTTGTTTCCACCCAGTTTTCCATGATCCCTGAGCGTTATCAGTGAGGGCTGCAGAGAGCAGGGAGCGCCGCGCATTCACTTCCAGGTGCAGTCCGCTGCGGTCCAGTCACATTTCAACACGAACTGCTTTCGGCCTGATAAATGCGCATGCGCACTACGGCTGACCCCTCCGGTTTCTGCGTGCAGTGCCACGTTAGTAGCGGTAGACACAAAATACCAGCTACTCTCCCAACCTTAAACAAGGAAAACAGACCAAAACTAAGACCAATTTCTCAGCTGAACCGTAGCCGACGCCGCGTCTGCAGCTCTCGCCTCTCAGTCAGAAAGAATAATCGACGGAAACTAACGTTATGTTGAAGTTTTGGCTCCTCTGCACACTGGCTGTGGCCAGCCGGGCTGAGATCGCCGAGGAAGATGATGTCCTGGTGCTGAAGAAAAGTAACTTCGACGAGGCTCTCAAAGCTCACCCCAACATCCTGGTTGAATTCTGTAAGTAACCGTAGCTATAAAGAACATCCAGCTAACGCTAGCTGCCTTGAGCAGATTCACCGGTCGCCCGGCTAGCTAGCTAGATTACGTTAAGCCTAACGTTAGCATTAAACTTTGACACTTCTGACAAGTTGCTGCTGTTCGTGGCTAACTTACTGATGTCGTGCTCAATTTTGCATCCATGTGTGAATGTATTTCACCCGTAGTTCACACTGTGTAAAAATGGACGGGGCACTGTTTATCAGAACTGCGTTTTCTCTTTGTCACACTATTGCCCATTAAATGTGACTAACGTTAGCTAACACCGAACATCCTCGAAGTGCAAACGGATATCTGATGAGGATATCAAACTTGACCCGACGCAGTAACCCCTTAACTTGCTTTTACCACTGACGTGAATCATAGTGCAACTTCTGGTAAGCCATATTCTTGCTTTTTAACTTGGCTATAACGTTAGCTCCAGAGTGTTAGAGATTGCAAATAGCAGAGCACAATATAACGTTTTTAAAAAACCGACCGGTGCGTGCATTATAAATTTAGCCGTCGGGGTAATGCTGTAATAATGATCATCTTACAAGCAATCACTAAAGCGTTTCGATTGGCTGCTTCGGTTTCATACTGTAGGTTTCGGTTTCCGTGCAACTCGTATAACATTCACTGTTGTTTTAATTCGGTTCATTTATTTCCCTTAATGATAGGATTGGCTTTAATGGGCCACTTCTTCATCGCCTGCAGGCCCATCCCGCTACACTTTTTGTCAAGATTGTTGACCTGCTCGCATGCTGTGTGACAGATCATTGGACCAGTCAGAGGTCCAAAGGGCTCGGGATGGGCGGGATCAAGGCTTTGTTTGCCCACGTATTTCTCAGCTGGGCGGGATCTTAGTTGGGATGTGGAGCTAGGTTGACGTGTACTTTTGCAAAACTTTCATCAGTGTGTTCATAGTGACAAGGAAGTTCTGTTCTTTGTCAACAATTTAAGGTGATGCAATGCAGGTCACTTTTTATTTGACGTGTCATTTCTGATTAGGTGATCTGTTCTGTGTCCGGACTTTTACATGTACAGTTGGCCACAGTGGCTTACAAATTAACATGGGAAACCACATTATGGCAGTCTGCTCTGGCCACTAGGATATGCATTCAAACTATTCCTTTTTAAAAAGGTTGCAAACTTGCTTCACTTAAAGTTGTCCTGACACGTGTCAATATAGGGCTGCAACTTGCCTTATTTTAATCATCAATTCATCTGTTGATAATATTGTATATTGTTCCTTTTATAAAATGGTATAAAATGCAGAGTTCCCAGAGACCGAAGCTGACGTCCTCAAATTGCTTTTTTTTCCTGACCAACGATCCAAAACGGAATGATATTTAAATACAATAAAGAAAAGCAGCAAATCCTCACATTGAAGTAGCCGAAGAAAGGGTTAATCATTCATCGAAATACTTGGTAATCAGTTCTGTCGATTGACGAATCCATTAATCAACTAATTGTTTTCATATCAATTTATACTACTCTGCTTTGTATAAACATGACTGTTATATTCAAGAGCTAAGGCAGGTATCAAGTGTTGTTGAGTGGGTCATCATCAGAAAATTAATAAACTTATTGATTTATATTTCTGGAAAAGATTAGGGCTGCAGCTAACGATAACTTTCACGATTAATCGTTTAGTCTATAAAATGTCAAAGAATTGTGAAAAATGCTCATCATAATTTCCCAGAGCCCAAAGTGACGTCTTCAAATTGCTTCTTTTGTCCAAATCCAAAAGACTCTTCATTTACTGTCAGAAATGACAAAGAAAAGCAGAAAATCTTCACATTTAAGAAGCTGGAAGCAGCAAATGTTTGACAGTTTTGCTTGAAAAATGACTGAAACGATTAATCGATTATCGAAATAGTTGGAAATGGCTGTTGTTCAGACAAATCGAGAAATGTAAAGACATCACTTTGGGCTGTTGTGAGATCAGGTTTACTTATCCAAAGCAATGCAAAGCTCTGGGCATGCCCTGCTAAATGTCCTCCTGACGCTCCCGTAGATGCACCATGGTGTGGCCACTGCAAGGCCCTGGTTCCAGAGTACGCCAAGGCCGCTGGAATACTGAAGGCAGAGGGTTCGGCGGTCCGCCTGGGTAAGGTGGACGCCACAGAGGAGACCGAACTGGCCCAAGAGTACGGCGTCCGGGGATATCCCACCATCAAGTTCTTCAAGGGCGGAGAGAAGGAGTCGCCCAAAGAGTACTCGGGTGAGCGTGACTGTGATTTTCATTCGTACAGACTAGATTACTTAGAAGAACTTCATTTATATACTGCAGACGAGTGTCTGTTGATGTGTTTTTGTTTACTCATGTTATATTAAGATTTGATGTTGTGATGTTCTTATTCTCCCAATTACATCATATAACTTTCTCTGTTTGAATTGAGTTATACGGCCATTTTTAAAAATGTTTAGTGACTCTTGCTGTGTCTCAAATCGCGTTCTTCCGTACTTACACTTACTATTTTGAGTGCATGAGTGCGTTGACACTGACAAGTATGACAAAGTGCAGTGCACTGTGAGAACCCGGAGGGTGTTCTCCTAACGGTCAGAAAGTTGAGTGTGGAACGCTGCACACTTCTCACCCTCAGTGGTTGGTGGCGATTGGTACGACTAAAAGTAAAAGCACGTTCATTTTCATACATTTTTAATCAAATTTAATTGAAGTCAAGTGAGCAAACTTGCCGGCAAACATTTTGGCGTGCTGCAATCACGGTAAAATATTGCCAATAATGCTCCGCCTGGTTGCAATTCGCCAAGAAGAAGAAGCGGCCAAATGTTGCCATTGTCGTTTCCGGTAAGCGATTTGAGACGCAGCATCTGTCTCCATGGTGCAACTTTCTTTTTCTCTACCGGCTGCACATTAATGGGAGATTATTTTTCCAGAAAGTGATGTAATCACGGGTAACTCCTCTCACAGTAAAGTGAGCGAATATTATTTCGTAATATAATGCTGTGAAATACTTCACAGATGGCAAAAAGAGTCAGAACTGAGAACCATAGGCAAGCCCTGTTGACTGTCTTCATGCCGGTAATATGATCTGCACAGCAGCATATACGGCAAGTTAGCCAATCAGCTTTCAGCAACATGACTGAGTCAAAATGTGGTCTGGGCCTTCATGCACGTTCCTCCCAGCCAGCCAGAGATATGTGCAGTTGTTCACGTCGCCTCCTCTCTGCTGACCCGGCTCGTTTGGAAAGGGAGGGGGGAGAGTAGGTTAGGAGGGGATTTTTTTTCTTTATTGTTGGATGTGACTTCACTGAGTGAGTCTCCCGTCTCCCACGCACTGCCTGAGACCTCGCAGCACTGCATCAAGACTACGTGCTGTATCACTTCATTAACATCCGTGAAATTGCTCCTGTGTTGCATCACTGGTTCAGTCTGCCAGCCAGGTCTGTCTTGACCAGTTTAAGTGCAACAGTCTAACTCCAAACAAATGTAGACGGGTTTTTCCAGCCTCACAAAGTTGGCATGTTTTTTATTGTTGATTTATCGTACAACATGGTGCTAAAGAGTCGGTCTAGACCTGCTCTATGTGAGGTAACTTGCTATGGCGCTATATAAATAAAATTAGATTGCTTGGGTTTGAAAGTGAGCAGTGTTCTGTAATTATCTGAAGTCGAGAGCTGTTAACCAGAGGTTTCAGAAATGCAGAAGTGGTCGGCTTTTGCTGTTGTTACGACCACTCCCCTCCCCTTGATATACTTTCACTTTAAAAACTTACTTTGACACCAGAAAGTGTATGAAGCGTATCGCCGTGCCTCCACAGTTGAGGCAGTGCAAATTCAAGCTGGAGTAGGCAAAACCTGTGCAAACCTATGCAAAACCTGCTGCCTCGTATTTCTCCGCTAAGTTCGACCAGCAGCAGGATGAGAGGCTAGTACACCACATGCACGCCACTGTCTCCACCTCAAAAGTTATTCCCCACTGTTTGTCATCATGGCATCGAACATAATGAGCCTGAATCTCCGTGTTGAGCCGGGACGTGTTGCTTTGTACTATACGCCGCTGTAGGCAACGGAGGTTTTGGACATTTGTTGCAAGATTTCCCACCAGTGAATCTGAAGGGACGTGCATGAGCATCTGCGTTTTGTAGAACAGCCAATATGAGCGCCGTCTCTCTGAAATGACCTGTGATTGGCCAAAGTCTCCCGTCACGGGAGAGATTTTCTAAAGCCTGAAAACAGAGCCAAGAAGGAGGTGCAGAAGTCTAGTTTTCTCTCAGACCACTTGAATTACAGTATGCTGAAAGGTTATTATGGAGTGTTTGCCTAATGATGCCAAAAGAATACTGCCTACCTCAACTTTAATCATCTGCTCCCCAGAGTCACTATAGTATTTAGGTTGAGGTCGAGTAAAGATGGAGTGACTGACTGCTCATACTGAGAAAAATGTTTCCTACTTTCCTAATATGCATGAAGCCTGATAGCTGATCACATTGTCCGTATGTTATTTAAATAAAGTTTATACTTGTGGATTCTGACAGGTCCCATGATGTCTGTACACACAGAAGCACTTGAGTTATTGTGCTTTGGTGTCTTGCAGCTGGCAGGCAAGCGGATGACATCGTGGGCTGGCTGAAGAAGCGCACAGGCCCGGCCGTCGCCACCCTGGCCGGAGTCACCGAGGTAGAGTCTCTGATCGCTGACAATGAGGTGGTGGTCATCGGATTCTTTAAGGTATGACTCTGATCACTCAAGGTCTGAATATAACGCGTTAAGATGTAAATAAAAGTAATTTTTGTAATAAAGCTCCTTCCTTTTGTGTGATACCGTTAGTTTCCCATATGCATACAGTATAATATCTCCAATGCTCAGTTTGTTTATTGTTAGGCGTTGCCAGCATCAAGTAATGGTGCTTTGTCATCTCAATAGCACAATAAATACGTTTTGGGCTGTTCAATATCTTCATTATTCAAATAGGATTAGTCTGGCACAGGGATGGAAATTGGCACCAGCCACTAGCCAAATACTGGTAAAATATTAACATGGCTGGTAGATGTCAGACTCAAAATAATGATTTACTATTGAGTGGCTGGTGAATTTGAACATTTATCGGTCAGTGGCTGGTAGATGTTCACATTTTAAAAAGGGAATTTCCCCCCCCCTGGTCTGGCATCATCTCTGTCACAATACTTTGTTGCCTTCAAATCATCTAGAGAGAGAGCCATGCTGTAGTTTTAATCATTGGGGATCCCCTGTACAGTGCTTTATGTTGAGGATTTCATGTGTCCGTAGGATGCTGACTCCGAGGGTGCCAAGGCCTACGAAAAAGCAGCTGAAGCCATCGATGAAATTCCCTTCGCCATGACCTCCGACGATGCCGTTTACTCCAAGTTCGAGGTGTCCAAGGACAGTGTTGTCCTCTTTAAGAAGGTGACTTTAAGTTCTTTGTTTTGTTTTTTTTCTTTACTGTTCCATAATAATTCACGTAGATGTCAGTGTGACACAAAGTGCATAGAGCATACAGCTAACGACACACAAATATTACATCGACGTACATTCAAACATAGTGTGGTTGCAGGACATCTCGTAAGACACAGATTCCAAATTGGTTGACTCGTGATTATTTTAAGTATTTACTCACTGTCACAGTATTTTGTAAATAGGTTATTCGTTGTCTTGCGTGAGTTTGCACTCTCACATATGTAAGCGATTACAGACGAGCTGCTGAAGACACCCCAGGGTTTTTGATCTCCATCCTGGTAATGTGATGCTGTCGACCTCGCAGTATCTGCTCTCAGCTGCTAATCTTGGCTCGTCTGAGGCGCTCCAACGTTTCAAAAGTGTGCCTGCCTTTCGGGCCTAATGCTCGGCCTCAGCAGTGAACGACCTCAGCATGTTGATCAAATGGTGATGAGTGGTAAAGAGGTGCAGGGTTCAACATTAACCAAATACTCCATGTAGGTGACCACCAAGTTTTAATATAAGTATGAAGTAGTATCATAGAGCTCTGGATGCCCACAGACGGATATATACAGGCGTCATTCGCGTCGCCCGGTGCAAATTCGTGTCTATTTGCGTCTTTGCATTGACTCTGTATGTAATCTCCCTGCGAGAAAAGATCAATTAGCTTTTGGTGGGAACACATATGTACCATATGTTTTATAAAGAGTCTTCAGTTTAAATAAATTATTATAAAATATTTTCATTCTGATGTCTTCTCATGTAGTGTCACAGTTAAGGAAGGCTGTTTTTAAGTTGCCTTTTCTGTATTGTTTTTACATAACTTTACATTTGGGCCACCAAAAATGTACTTCGGCCACCAAATTTAGGGGCTTGGTGGCCCGTGGGGCCAGTGCTTAAAGATATTAGCATCTATCCCTGAGGTATATTGGGTGATGATGATGACGCCTTTCTAGTAGCCCCATTGGCTATGAGGATGAATAATGATGTCCCAAGTAGGCCATCTTCCTCTTTCCACGTATTCGAAGCTCATGGAAATTGACACAAGATGGGATTTTTTTTTTTTAAACATATAATGCTCGCCTTGTATCCCAGTTACAACCATCGCCTGCAGTATAGGTCACAGATCATTTAGCCGTCTTATCAGCAAAACAGTCAGCGTGTGGATTTGTCATATTGGGTCAAAGTCCAGTATGTTCGTCAATAAAACATTAAGCAACCAAGTAATTTGCAGGTGTTAATGAATGATTAATTTAACTGTTTAAATCCTGGAATCTCAGATTCACAACAGCAAATATTCCCTCATCCTACGACCTATAAGGCTGTGATGGTTGCTGTACTCGGAATCAGTTCAGCAAAATGAGAAAAAATCAACTGCTTAAAGTAGGGACTCGCTTTGCTTTTGCATTTGCTTTTGTTATGGTTTGCTCACTATGAGAATTATCACCTGAATCTGCTGCTCTCCTTGGCATTACAGAGCTTGTTTTTGGCCACAGCAAAGAAAAAGCTCTAAAAAAATAAAATTAAAAAAAACCCCTCTGTACACAACCTGCTCTACACTAAACAGAAGACAGACTCAGTTGGTGACTATCTGGTGAAAACAGTGGCGCATTTGACCAAAAACATATAAGGGAGTGAATATTGGCCAGAAACACGACTCCTAATGAATGCTAATGTTGCTGCGTCACTGCTGTATGTGGAAATAAGCAGCTGCACCATATCAACTTAAAAGCTGATGACGTGTCAATGTCTTGAAATTTGTAAATATCAAATGAATTTACAGTGTAAATCTTCAAAATATTTTCAAATGTTATTATATTTAAAAAGTAAAATGTGTATTCAATCACTCGCAGGGTTGGTGATTCAATCACTGGCAAGACACTGAACCCCTACGGGCCAGATCCTGCTGTCATCGATGTATGTGGGCATGTGAGGCATTGTTAAATGCTTTGGACTGCTCTTAGGTGGTTTTATTGATTACCATTAACCATATTTTGCTAATTGTTTGACACAGATTGATTTTATGTATATATGATGTATATACTGTTTTATTCAATTCAGATAATTTGTTTCAGTAAAAGTCATACCTTTTTATTTATTTATTTTTTTATATCCCTTTTTGTTCTGGTACCTCATGATGAGCGTAATTGTTTTGAACACTTTATAGTTTGCAGTCGATCAGTAATGAAATGAGTTCATGTTGCTCCAGCAAGAAACAACAAACTCTAAATATGTCAGTCTGTTTCTGCACTCGCTCCTTTTGAGTTATGGCTGATCGTCTTTCATTTTGGCACATTGACCAAGGCTCAGTCCTCCTGCTGCCACTGTCTGGCCTTTGATCCATGTTGGTAACCGTACCCTGATACAAACGGCGCTGCCACGTGGGCTCGCTGCCCTCCCAGAGCAGGGGCTCGGTCGTAATAAACAGCTGGGGCTTTCACTTGTTTATTGCAACGAGGGTTTGAGTCTCATGTTTCATAGCCTTGGTCAGTTCCCGCAAGGCTGGCAGTATGCCACCGGCCAAATGTCCTTTTTTCCTATTGTGTGCCAGTAAGAGCTGCTTGGCACAGCTGCACCACCGCTATTCTTAACGCTTAATAAAAAGTGCATTTGGGCTGCTGGCTCTTTCGTCAGCTGGGGGGGGTTACAGGGGGATTTTTAAGTGTTTTGTTTTTTTCTGGTAAATCTGTTTGGTGTTCACAGGCAGATTAGAGGGGTGGATAATAATATTTGTATCTAAATGTTTCCTTTACAGTTTGATGAAGGGCGCAATACCTTTGATGGAGAGCTGACCAAAGAGAAACTCCTGGCTTTTGTCAAGGCCAACCAGCTGCCGCTGGTCATCGAGTTCACTGAGCAGGTAATGGCTTGGGCCCTCTTTCCCCTACTCCACACGACTGTCCACAACTACAAGTAGTACAAGTCCTAGTGTGATCCCCACGTGTCCAACTTGTATGTTTCTATTATCTGCAGACCGCCCCTAAAATCTTCGGTGGAGACATCAAGTCCCACATCCTCATGTTCCTGCCCAAAACCGCTTCAGACTTCCAGGACAAAATGGAGCAGTTTAAGAAGGCCTCAGATGGATTCAAGGGGCGGGTAGGTGAACTGTCTGAAAACACCTGCCAGTCTTTCAAATCCACTTGTCTTTAAACCTGTCAAGTTTGATGGACGTGCTTTCTGTATACATTACGTCATCACATCTTTAAATCTCACTCTACTGAGCCGGGATATTTTGATTGACCTCTTCCGTCTCCCCTGTCCCAGATCCTGTTCATTTTCATCGACAGCGACGTGGACGACAACCAGCGCATCCTGGAGTTCTTCGGCCTGAAGAAAGAGGAGTGCCCCGCCATCCGCCTCATCACTCTGGAGGACGAGATGACCAAGTACAAGCCCGAGAGTGACGCCATCACAGCAGAGAGCATCATCAACTTCTGCACGCTGTTCACAGAGGGCAAACTCAAGGTGAGAGAGAGCGGAGGTGTCAGTTATGGCAGCACATGGACGTTATACATAGATGCTGTTGACAAAACGGGACCATGGGTGAAACACGTAATTAAGCGTTGTTTTTTAATGCAGATGTTTCATTTTCTATAACCACTTCTCTCACAGCCCCACCTCATGAGTCAGGACATCCCTAAGGACTGGGACAAAAACCCTGTCAGGGTTTTGGTCGGCAAGAACTTTGAGGAGGTCGCCTTCGATTCCTCCAAGAACGTCTTTGTGGAATTCTGTAAGAGCCTCCTCTTCTTCCTCAGCAGCATTTCCCATTTTTAACGGCATTAAAAGCTATTGATGAATAATCTTTTTGAGGTGGTAATGGGGTATTTTCTTACAGTCACAGCTCAGTTTCTCGTGCAGTAGGTGGGAGATTTGGCAAAGCCTCTAGCTTCAGTGTCTGAAACTCAAATCTTGCCCCTCATCACTTTGCCTGTGCTAAGCCCTTTCAGATTCCTGAGAGTTGACACTAGAGGCTCACTCATACCCTCTTAGCCTACTCTCTGCACATGAATTTGTTAGCAGACACTTGATGTTGAAAAGATCCGGTTAAGGGAGGAATTTTCCATCGCCGGCTATTAAATGCAGCTTATGGCCAGTCATGCACAGCGGAGTAGGCCTGTATTCCCTGACACGTGGTGGTGGTGGTGGTGGGGTTCCTAGCCATGAAGCTAAAGGCTGCATGTGACATGTTCAGTGTGTGTTTGCCTGCTTCCAGCTATGCATTGCATTGGTATGTACAGGCCTGTCTGAAATGAAACGTCCTTACTGGCCAGAGCTTAAAGTGTAACTCCACCCTCAGATTCAGCTAGAGCCGCCGTCCCAGCAAATTTAAAACCTGCAACTAGTGAGGGAACAACACCTGTAGGAGGCGTGGCTTCGTAGTGTGCGGGTCAGGGGACACGGGGGAGACTGACTGACACTGATTAGAGTCTTTTCTTATATAAATTTCATGACGTAGACGGGTCCCAGCCGGCTGACTGTCAGCATCGGCCTCGCAGGTTCAGGGCTGATTTAAAACAGCAGATGGCGTTTTGAGCCAGTTTCAACCTGTGAAATGCTGATTTTTATACATTTGGTAAGAAATGTCAACATTAACAGCAGCATTGATGTGTTCCATCACAGTACAGTCACATCATTTAGTTTACAGCTCAGATAACATGTTTAAGTGTGCAGCACCTCTTTTAATTTAACTTTAAGAAAACACGACATGATGTAGACTTTTTTCACAGCAGCTGTTTTGACATGAAATAGTAGGTAAACACAGGTGTTACTAATGACATTAATGAAGGTTCTGGGCAATATCTAAATAAGCTAAAGCCAGTCCAAGCGTTCTGTTTATTTTGTCTCACACTAACTACTTTTGTTTTTTGTGGTCTTTCCAGATGCACCTTGGTGTGGACACTGCAAACAGCTGACTCCCATCTGGGAGAAGCTGGGAGAGAAGTATAAGGACAGCGCTGACATCATTGTGGCCAAGATGGACTCCACGGCCAATGAGATCGAATCCGTCAAAGTCCACAGCTTCCCCACTCTTAAGTTCTTCCCTGCAGGAGAAGAGCGCAAGGTGAGTGTTCGCAACTTTCTAGACAGTATTTTCTTTTCTGTTTTCAACATTTGACCCATCGGCAAAGAGGGATGAGATATTTGATTGGCATCACCTCTCTTATCTCCTCGAGGATCTTCTGTAAGCATCTCCATTTGTGTTGACTGGGTTCACCTTCTTATTCATTCCACGCCTTTACAGTTGTGATCTGAGTGTTTTATTTGGATCCAAAATGATTGCTATGGGGCCTCCTGAGTATCACTAGTGCCTCTTGATTTAGCAGCGTGAACCATGTGCAGAAACCTGAGCTTGCTGGCCTTGTTAGTTTCTGCACCATCATGTTGGTGTTTGGTTCTTGGATTCCCACTTGATGACTTAACTCACATTGACTCTCTGCTCAGCTTGCACCTGCCTCTCGCTCATGGCGCACCTTTATGTACCAGGCCTTCACTTTAACAATCTTAAATGAGTGGTGTATATACCGGAGCCACCCCACAGTAATCTAAGGATCAGCCCATGCCCCTACTTGGATGAAGCATGCAGAAGACCCAGGAGGAGGCTAAGAAAGGATGGAGCTGCAGGGGCATCTGTGAGGTGCTGGGTAGCAGACTGTTAAATTAAATTAAATTAGATAAGATTAAATAACTAAAAATGAAATTGCTAGCTTTGCAGAAGTCCTTTTGATTGTCCCTTTTTTATGTGCAGCTTTATTTAAGCAGTCACCCCACTGGCTTGTTGCTGTGCCTCTGCTCATAGATCACCTCTGGGCAACTTATTGGCACCATTCTAAGACCGAGTGCCAAAGTTTATTGGCTGCTTTTAAATGCCGCAGTCGGGTGTCAAAGCTCAGTGATATTTTTATCTTTGTAATTAAACACATGTATTCATGCTTGAGTTTTTATATAGACTTTTGGGGTGGAGGTAAGACGGAATCCTGTACGTTTTACTTAGAATTGATGTCTGATCAACAGGTGATTGATTACAACGGGGAGAGAACACTGGAAGGCTTCACCAAGTTCCTGGAGAGTGGTGGCAAGGAGGGCGGCGCCCCTGCAGGAGATGAGGACGAGGACGATCTGGACCCAGAGGTAAGATCATTCACGCGCTTTCTAGGAAGCAGTACAGTTGCAGCACAGGTGCGCCCTCATGAGAAGAAACTGCTCTGTCTCTTTTATAAAAAACAAAACAGTTGCACACAAATGTCTGAATTGTTCACCAAACGTCCTCAGCCTGTCTGAGCTGTGATGAATGTAGCCAGCTGTTCAGGCCATCTTGATGTATTGGCTTGCTCTGATTGATCGGCTGATATTCGTTCTAAGTAGTTTGATTGGTGGGCTCTATAAAGGCCAATCAGATGACACAAAACGCGTGAGACGATTTCTCTAGGCGCCTCTAAAATGTCTTCACCGGTCTACTAGTTGTCTGAAAAAGACAATAAATTTACAGTTTGCAAGGTGTGCTCTGTTGGACTGTGTTAAGACTGTGGACAAATGTATACATACTCAGTATAGATTTGTTTTGTTTGTGTACTATAACCTGACACCATGTTAACACTGAGAGGGAAGCAGCGACTAAAACAACAGCTGCTCCACTGAAAGAGGAGCTGCTGAGGATTTAGAGGCCGATTGTTGTTCTGCTTCTTTTTCTAGAGTTGTTTTATGAATAAACTGTTACACTAAAGCTGTTTACAATAAAGCGTTTTGAACCAGAAAATACACCCACAGCATATCGGAAAAACCTCGGCATGAAGTTAATCTCCTGAAATATGGGCTCATTTTTACATAACCTGTACATTATTATTCTTAATATTATGTTAAGATTTCCTTTTTGGAGTCCTAATGGCCAAAATAGATTCAGGGGACTGATCTTAGAACTGACCCACTTCGGGTGGCATAACTCAACCAAAAGCAAGCATTATAAGGTTTAATGAATAACCAATGGAAAAAGATGTCCATGCTGTTTTTATAAAGTATGCCAGAAATGGAACCTTTCCTAAACTTCCTCCAGGTGCAAAATGTTTAAATGGGCAATAAGCCGTAGCCAGCACCTACGTTGGTGAAAATGATGTTGATCAGTCTATTAGAAACTTCCTACCATATCTTGGTTAAAGATGCAGAGGATGCATGTGGAGCTCTGACGTGCTCCCCTACACGTCCCCTGTGTGCTACAACTCTGCTGCGTCCAGTGCACATTACGGGGGCGTGGTCCACTATTGCCACCACGCCCCCTTCTCACAAGTCTAATTGCAGCCCAGCTGAATGCTGTCTGCTAGTGCCTTCAGCTGTCTCAGCTTGTTACTGGGCTTTCCCTGGAGACCTGAGCCTGCAGATAGAAGCGGCACGTGCAGCGCTGTGGTCGACATTAGGGCCTTCCTGTATCTGACGCACCTCCTCACACCGCCGGTCCTCAGACTAGACGTGAAGGAATGGCCGTGCAATATGTCATCTATGTGCCGAGCTGTGTGTTACACATTCTGCTGAGTAACTACTGATTAGATTTGTTCAGACCAGTGATTTTAGTTATTTGTTTGCTGCCAGAAACACACAGGACTATACACTGTTACTGTGATGCAGCTGATGGTTTACACTTCTTAATAAAACGTCTCATGTGCCGCTTGTAGGTCTAGTTTATGGGCGTTCACTAAAGGCATGCTTGACAGATTTGAGAGCTTGTGTCTTAGTTATCAACCCTCTCTTCCTCTGCTCTCCAGGATTTGGATGATGTGGAAGAAGGACAGAGTGAGGACTCTGATGGTGAGGACAACGACGGACATGACGAATTGTAAGAGCTGGCAGAGGAGAGAGAGAGAGAGAGGAGACGAGTCCCACCCCAATCCTTCCAACCAGTCACCATCACCACCTTCACTTCCTCGTGGACCTTCCTTGTCCTGTGAACATTAATACTTCCCCTTTAACTGCCTCTCAGTCAGTCAGTCAGCCGGCCTGCTAGCCAGCCCGTCAGTTACTCAGTCAGTCTGTCCATCAGTGGCGTGGCGGGGCCTTTTTGCTGGCCACATCTCCAACCTCGCAACTTCTGGCCAGACTGGTCTTTGTCCCACCTGGGGGGACTCTGGAACAGCACACCACCACTATGGGAGACCTCAATGCCTTCTCTACAAAGCTCCACATCAGCTGTTTGCCTTGTATATTTTAAACCAAATGTAAAAATGGCATTGAGATCCAGTTTTCAAAATGTTTGTTTGTCTGTTTGTTTCCTGATAAATTTGCTCCCCTCCCCTTAAAAAGCCTTGGTCAGTGTGGGTATGAGCTAAATGAGTGTTGTAACCTGTATTTGTAGGTAAGGGGGGGGGCTGCCAATGGTCTATTCCCTCTGATAGAAATCCAGAGGGCCAGAGTTTCGTGTGGTGGTTCTGTAAGGGCTGATCTCTCAGGGGACATGGGGCCATCCTATAGATGTGTTTATTTTGCATTGTCTTCTCTAAAATAGACCCCACAGAGCTTGTCCAGTGTAGCACAACACCCCCCCCAATCTGTAGCTGCGACCAATAATTTTCCTTCTTTTGGTGGGTGGGGTTAAGTCTACTTTGTTTTCATTCCCAAATCATTTCTCGGTTCAGTCTCTTCATTTCAGCGCAGCTGGTGACTATTTTCTGAAAGGAACAAAGGTTAACTTTTTTAACCTATTTTATTTAATTGCTTTCACTCTGAGGCTTTTTTGTTTATTTTTAATTTTGGACTTGTCATTTTTAATGGTGTACCATTGTGCCCAGCTGTAGCCAGTTTGGTCCTGTTGGGGCAGAGTTGGCCCTTGGACACGGTCTCAGACCTGGGATGGTTTGTGGAACCAGTTCTGATAGGTCGCACTGCATTCATGCCTAATCAGAGATTCATCGTGGGTTACTAAAGCAGACGGAGATTGGTGCCGTTTACTGGTCAGGTTGGTCTGAGAGACGTGTCTATTATATCAGAAGTTCTACAGCCCCACCCCTCACCCATACTGTACCTCCTGCGTCCCTTTTGGCTCTACCCAACACCCTTGTTGCCGCAGCGGCGTGTGTGTGTGTGTGTGTGTGTGTGTGCCGTGTGTGTGTGTGTGTGCCGTGTGTGTGTGTGTG
>LKNJ01001477.1:145170-171212 GCA_002120245.1 Maccullochella peelii
GTGTGTGTGTGTGTGTGTGTGTGTGTGCCGTGTGTGTGTGCCGTGTGAATGGTGTTTAAAATTGCTGTGTGAGTTGAATGACTAGTTGATATTTTCTGGTCGTCCATGAACAGGAGAATGGGCGTACCGTGTGTGTGTGTTTGGCAGGGAGGGGAGGCTTGAGTAGAGCAAGGTGATGGGTTTGACAGCTGTACAGCGGTGCGGGGAAACTTAACAAAGCATTCCATCATATCCAAATTGATGTGGAAAACATGAAATGGTGGCCAATAAACAAATGTATAAAAATACATTTTGTCTTCAGTTTTTTTTTTTTCTTTTCTTGCACCTCCAGATTGCCAACTATTATTCCACACGTGAACCTTGGAAGGGAAAATGCCGTTACACTCGATTGCTATTTTGAATTTATAATGAGCAGTAAAACAAAAGCGACCAAGAATCTACTGTATGTATAATGTCATGCTGAAACAGTGTAGCACCAGTTGGCGGCTGTTGAATATCGATATTGGCTCAATAAACAGTTCTGGGCTAGAATTTCTACTCCTTAATCATTTTTTTGCGTCTAACATGTCAGGAAATGCCCATTACAAGTTCCCAGAGACCAAAGTGACGTCTTCAAAATAGCCCAAAGATATTAGTTTATTATCATTAAAGGCAAAGAAAAGCAGCGAAGGTTCACATCATCTGCTGGTGGCGTGGCTTTAGGCCGTCCATGCCGGTCGGTCCACTAATATTAGATGAATGGCTGTGACATTGTGTACAGCCATTCATGTTTGCCAGAGGATGAATCCTGCTGACGTTTGTGATCCCTTAACTTTTCATTAGATCAAAAGAAATGTGTCCAAACTAAGGTGGTGAACATGTTAAACATCATACCTGCTAAGCCTCAACATGTTGGTGTCGCTGTGAGCATGTTGGCATACTGACGTTAGCATAGCTGTAGACTCGTTGGTTCTACGTTCAGGGCCGTAGCCAGGATTTCAGAAATACTGAGGTCATGAGTCCCCCACAACGCAACCCTTCTCCCCTCCGTTAAGAAGTTGGACCGGACATCAAAAAGAAGCTCTCTAAAATGTTAGAATGATTTGGATTTTTCATGTGTTTATTCACTCAGCCATGAATGCTGTTTCAAAGCTCCACGCTGTCAGAAGTAAAACGATAGTGAAGCGATACTCAATACCTCCTTAAAAGTTGTCAAATGTATATAGAATTAGTCTAATTCTCAGAGCAGCCTATTAAATACCTGCCATGTGTAGTTTTTTTAAATTGTAGAATGTAACTAAATCCCAGAAAAAACGCCAGGGACATGACCTCGGTGTCCTCAGTTGTCAACTTTATTGCCACTTTAGTGAGATGACCGATGCCTTGACAATGGAAATCAGGGCTGAAACTAGCTCTTTTTGTTTTTTTCCAATCATCAGTCTAAAAAAATGTCAGAACTTTTGCGAAAACATTCCCCAGAGACCAGCTCTTCAATCTGCTGGCAAATCGTCACATCTGAGAAGCCTGAAGCAGACAATGTTTGACTTTTCATTAACATTATCCACTGTTCTTTAAACAATCTGTATTTTTAAATGTTACTGATTTCCCACCAGTAATACAGAGGATGATGCAAACCGTTCAGTCATTTGGCGATGATAATAACCCACCCCGTGTCTCACATCAGCGATCAAGATAGAATATGACCATGAAGACAGCAGCCTTTCCTGCCTGTTTATGTCAGTGCAGTTAACAGGCACCTCACCCCTCCATGCCCCTGCAGCTGGCACTGACACACTCCGGCAGTAAACCATTTTTATCCTGCCTGGTGTTTACTAGAAGCCTCCAACCTCCCCCCTCCCCTCCCTCTCAGCTCTTGGGATGTCACCACTATCTGGAAGTGGGAAGCATCTGGGTATGTGGGGGTGACAACAACAGAGGCAGAGGTTACTGGCTGTCATGTCTGGAGACGTGAGCTGTAGCAGAGGCTTGTGACAGACTAGTGGGATGCTCATCTTCCAAATTTCGCCACTAGACCTGTGAGGTGTCACCTCCTAAAATAGCCCACCAGAGGGTATAAAAAGACCCACAGGGAGGCCTGGCCTTCAGAGGAACAGTTCCACTGTCAGGGGGACACTGGACAGCAAGACCCACACCGAAAAGCACTGCTTGATCTTTCTGCAGGAGAACAACTGAGCTCTCTTATTTTTCTGAAAATCTCCTCTGATTTTTAAGACTTGAAGAAAGTCAAACTCAATCTTTGTGAGGGTGTTGCCGGATTTAACCAGACCTAAGGAAAATCTGACCAGGATGAAGTACTATCAGTGCCCCGTGTCCCAGATGGAGATCAAGGCTTACACCCAGGACTGTGGCGTCCCAGTCACCTGCAAGAGCTCGGCCTCTCTGAAGCCAATCCGCAGTGTGCACTTCCCCAACGACATCGTTTTCCAGGACTATGTGCGACACGGCGAGCTGGAGAGGATCGGATGTTTCATCCGAGCCAGAAGAGTCAACCTGGACACCATCTACCACTCTGGTGAGAGCCCATGAAACATTTGCATCACCCTGATCTAGGAAACGCTTAAGGAGTTACACACCTTGCTCATTAAACGGTTGTTTCTCACTTCCCTCTCTACGTAGGCATGGCTGCCATCCATGAGGCCGTCCTGTCTGGGAACCTGGAGTGTGTGAAGCTGCTGGTCCACTATGGAGCAGACATCCACCAGAGGGACGAGGAGGGATGGACCCCACTGCACATGGCCTGCAGCGATGGCTTCCCACACATTGCACGGTAAGCACCTGCTCTTTAAATCTTACGCAAACAAACGGTCACTAGACAGGCTAAGCTCTATGTCAGTTTACTTTTCCTGGACAGTATCCACTGTTACCACAAGTGACAATTACAAGATAACGGTAAGAGCTTAGTGCAACAGTAGAAACAGTGGAGAAGACTCATAGAGTTAGCAAAGAGGCTTAGGAATGTCCTTTTTTTGTATTGGCTAACATTTAGCAACCAAAAGCTACTGGCCATGCCAGACCAAGTAAGGCTGTAGAAGCAAAACCTGAGAGTGTATTGAATTGAATAAGGGTGCCTTTTATTGCTTATGAATTTAACTTTCCATTTGTAAGAGAAGGAATGTGTTGTTTCTTCTTCCAAAACGTATGTAGCTGCACTGTAAACTCTCTTGGGAAACAAAGGTGTTGCTGCTGATGACACACTTCTAGTTTCTCTCAAAATGTAGACAGTATGAAGCAGCTGAACATGTTTACAAGTTGGCAAGCACATACCAACACACACACACACACACAAACACACACTAGCTCTCCTTCGCCAGAGGTAAGAGAAGCTGGAGGATCTGCTGCATTCTCGCACCCCATTGACCTTCCTGACACTGAACTATGGCAGAAACGCGCATTGAGTTTGCCAATGTGGCAAACCAGCAGGATTTGATCTCCTTTATATTGCGTTTCTTCCAGCTACCTTCTGTCGCTGGGTGCCGACCCCGAGCGGGAGAACGACTGCGGGGAGAAGCCGGCTGACCTCATTGAACCGGACAACAAGGAGCTGCTGGAGCTCTTCGGCCTGGCTGTCAATGACTGAGAGCGTCTGGCTTTAAAGTCACAAACTCGTCGTCTGAAACCTGCTGCCCAGTCACCCAGCTGTGCCGCAGGGATGGACTGCAAAGGCCACGTCAGTCCAGCATCCTGATTTTGTGAGCTGGTTCAGCTCTGGAGGTCAAGGACGGTGGATGTGTGGTGGAGTGAGGCCCGTTGGCTGCTTCCTGAACGGGGTGGACTCTTGCTGGTTGGGGCTGGCCTCTGATCTCCAGCAGTACAGATTTACTGTATCCTCTAAGAGCTTCCAACCTTTTTATACTGTAGTGAACTGAGTGAAATATTTTATTTGAAGTTGTTGATTTTATTTGGCGAGTTTCTGACTGATGTGAAACTTGAATCTGTGGTTGCCGCTCAGCTCATCAGCACCTCACTGAAAGCTAAGATTAGCAAAACCAAACAGGCTTGTGTTGACTGCCTTACTAACGGTTTACTATTATTCACAAGTTATAAACTCCCAGGTTTTTATTTTATTCTTGCCTTCTGATCACCTTTAAACTTAGAACTGTATTCATTAGTCATTGTTTGTATATGACTTTTTATACTTTTTAAAATAAAGTTTATCAGACAAAACCTGTCAGTCTGTCTTCCGTTCCCTTTATGTCCCAGCAGCACAGTGTGAGAACAAAACTGATCAGTGAGTCTCACTTTCAGCTCATCAAAGTCAACAGACTTGAAGAATTCTGGTGCATGTGAAAGGACGGCCATCTTGAAGATGAAACATTTATAATGGGGTTACTATCATGACCGATGGCCAACATGTGTTGGTTTCAACACTACGAAGGCCAGTTTTCATCAAAGTGATCAAAAAGCTCTCTAAAGCAAATCTTTGGTACAAAACTCATAACACTGTCAAATCAACGCTGTTTAACTGGACCAGAGCAGAAATTATGAACTTAAAGCAACATTTTCAACTCAAAGCAACATTTTTGTCAACAACTGAGCTAATGAGAAATGTGTCACCCACAGAGAAAAATCACCCAACTCTGCTCACCGCCTCATCTTTGTAGCATCGTTTGTTATTTTCCACCCACAAACACCACTGTCATCAACCTTGTTTCCAGTGGCAAACAGCAGATTTCAGCAAGAAAGCTGATACACACTGTACACTACCTGCCAAGCAGCAAACGACAGACACAGTCGTGCATTTAGCAGCTAAAAATTCAGGTTTTAGTTTTCTCAGTTCCAAGAGCAGAGTGAATTTTGGACTTCCATCCATCAGGTGGCCAGAGACAACTCCAAATGTATGCAATGCTGCTCTGCATCTGTTGGATGTGTAAGTAAATGGACAAGTGGTTGCCAACACGTTCACTTCATAAGGTGAAAATATGCCAGTGTTGTGTTTTCAGCTTGCTCCACTGCCCCCAAGCAGCCAAAAAAAAACATCACTTATTGCAGCTTTAAAGATACAAAAAGTTAGTCTGAATGGAAAAATATAAAATCTCTAATTCAACTTCAAAGGAAACATTTGACTCTGATAGAAGGTACTTATTAAGAGCCTTTACTGGAAACACAAAACAACCTGGTTAATCTCATCAAGAGGGATTAAAGTCAGAATCAGTCAGCAGCACACTGAAATTCAGGTCATATGCTTCAAAAGCAACATGTTACTCACATCATGTACCATGCAAAACAAGAGGCGTGTGATGTTTTTATTTATTTAATCACATACTAAATCTGTCAGCAGAATACACTAAGTTCCAAATGTACTTTGCATTACATCACATGGAGAAATACAAAAACATATTTATTTACAGCGATATTTAAAAAAAAACAAAGAAAAACAAAAAAGGTCTCTGCAAGCACACAGGGTCATTCTTTGAACTTCCACTCCTGTCGGCACATGGGGCACTGCTGCTGCACCTGCTGCGAGTTCAGCCACTTCAAGATGCAGTGCATGTGGAAACAGTGGGAGCACTGACCCCAGACCAGCGGGCAGTCATCCCCAGGCACTTTACCTGCAAAAAGAGTTTAATGTTACAACCCAGTATCTCTTACTTACTGTATATTCATAGCTGAATATAAATGGCTAGTGAAGACATTTTGCCTTCATTACTGTTTTACTAGTACAGTTCAAAATATTCACTGTAATGAAAAGAAGGCTGCATCACCTATTAGTACTACATCATTTACATGTTCTCGTGATTTATATTCACTGAGCACTTTTCCTAACGACTTTGACTAACTAAACAAAAATGTTGATTTATTTTAAAAACATGCTAAAACACTGGAAAAGCCTCAAGTGTGCGCCTATAAACCAACAAACTAACAGGCCTGTAGAGTAAACACTAACTGCTGGAGTTGAAGAACTTTATGATTGCTTTGGCTCAGTTTTCACAATGTACAAAACTACTGATGCAAAGAGCCAAAATTACTTAAATTCTTTCCTCACATACAATCTGCAAAACACTCAAACATTTGTCTTTGTTCTGTTTGAATACTCTCAAATTGTTGTAATGTGTTGAGTGCTTTCCAGCAGTACAGTATTACACTATAGCTTACGGTCTTTTAGATTGTTGCTGTAATATCTAGGGGCTTGAATAAAAACATACTTTGTGGTAGATACAGGACAGCACATGTTTGCGAGTACAGCCACAATCATCATTTGCCTTAGAAACTGGATGATAAATACAGATAATGAAGTCTAGAGCCCGACTGTAGTGTTAAGTTTGACTTCAGACTTCATTATCTACAGCATATTTAAAGTAAAACTGCTCTTAAAAGTCGTTCTTATTCTCCATCGTTTAAAATACTGCCTTCTGCAGAAATTGACCATTTGTTATTTTCACCACTGTTTGTATAAACCTTGTGGAAATATGGTTTATACAATTTTGTAATTTTGATGAGAATTACTTACCATTTGACAGCATTATTTGACAATGACCAGTTTATTTTAAAATGAAAATCCAGTTATTGAACATATGCAATGTTGTGATGTTGTTATAAACTCAAAATTAGGAGTATAGCATTTTGTGTGAAGAGTAAATTAAAAGTCTGTTGTCAAAGGACATGCCGATCTGTTAAACTAAAAACAAAATAAAGAATCTAATCTAAAAACCATGTGACACAAATCATTATTTAATTTCAATTTAATTGATTTCATATTTTTGTTTCTTTAGGGAGCGTTTGTATCGTTCCTGCTGTGTTGGTAACTGTATTTAAATACACAATGTACTGAAAAAGACAAAGTGTTGAAAGTCCACCTGCAGGAAACTCTGCACATTTGAAACAGCACTTGCTAGCTTGGTTACTCACAGTCTGGGCAGCAGCCATTGAAAGGCATCCTGCAGATCCCACAGTTTTCATCATTGGCCACCCACAACCAAGAAGCCACCCCGTTCCACTGCCGGACCTTTACCTTCATCCTCCGCGGCTGTTAGGAGCAGAAAAAACACCCAATAACACCACACGCACCAGAGCAGCTAACGTTAGCATGTGAGCTAATATTGACTGGTGGACTAGCTGTTATTAGCAGAGATATTAGCTAACTTACTGGGCGGCGTCTAACGTCTCCTTCAGATATCCAACAAGAGGTGAGTTATAATGTTTCTTTGCAAACTAGAAATCATGTTATTGTCAGTTTTTTTGACGTTAGTCTACAACACACAGCTAACACTTTAGCAACCCGGGAAAACAACATTTCCTTCTTCTTCTTCTATAGAAATTTCGGTCGGCTGTGTGCTCGGTGGCGAAACGCTGCCCCCAACAGTCACTTTAGGGAAATGCCGGTGGAGCAAGTAACAGATAAATGTTTTCGTGTTGTTTTGTTTCAGGAAAATAACGTTTCAAAATAAAAATAACATACTCTCAAGTCTACCATTAGACTTATATATATATTTAAATAGTTTTATTTAAAGAAATAAGTCATTTATAATAACCATGGGGATGCCTTTACATGGGAGCACATATCAATCTTATTGTTTGAAGAGGAGATTGTGTACAATTTACTCTTTGATTTGATCAGAGTAAGAAAAATAAAGGTTTTGAATTTGCATATTTAGATTTGTGGATATGGTACTTTGTCTATATTGTCATTAAATTAATTAAATAATTTTATTTTTAATAAGTCAGAGAAATGTTATCAGTAATCTCGTAATATTTGTATACTTGTATACTTGCTTTTTCTTTATTATGCACCAATTCACCAAAGCAAATTCCTTGTATGTGAAAACCTACTTGGCAATAAATCTGATTCTGATTCTGATTCTGATATCTTTCCATAAAGATAAGGACGATGCTAAAATGAATGTTTCTGGCTGCAGTGGTGGAAAGTGATTGAAGTGCATTTACCTAAGTACAATTTTCAGGTACCTGACTCTGTAGTTATTGGTTCATGTTTAGGTTAAGATTTTACATAAATAAACATTTGATAATTTTATAAAACAGAATACATTGTTAAAGATTAAACCGGTGGTTCCCAACACTTTGGGTTAGTGACAAAACAAATCAGTCACATTGTCACGTTTTTTTTCAGTAAAAACATTTCAAAGTAAAAGCTCTGTATATAGCAAATAATAAAAATAAACAAACATTCACTACAGAGCGTGTTTCCCTTAGTCTATGGCAACAGTTGACATATTTTGCAGCTAATACTGCACGCTGACTTTTCTCCCCACATAGGTAGGGCAGGTTTTGAAGATTGGGGAAATGGATAAATCCAGGATACATATTAACCTCTCTCAAATCCTTATATTTCTCACAGTATAATAAGAAGTGAGATTCTGTCTCAACTTCTCTTTTATGACAGTGAACACTTCAGTTTTCACTTCAGTTTCCACTCAGTCTGTAGATTGTCAGCGTTTGCCTTAGTTTTCAGATACTCTGCCACCATGTTAATTCTTTAATTTGTTTAGGATCAAATAAAATCTAATTTACTTTGTGATTTGGTGGTTTTGTTCCAATATTTGGCATAATTTTCTATTTTATTTTGAGATGATTTGGTTGGGCCAGATAGTTTGGTGTCTGTCCTGAAGCCCTGGTGTGTGTGTGTGTGTGTGTGTGTGTTGCGGTCACTCTAAAGCAACTGTAATGAGTTAAACTGTCCACTAGATGAAGCTGTTTAACCTGTAGTCTGTCTATGGGGTCTTTTTTTCTTTACAGCATCACGATTTGGGACCCTATCTTAATACTTTGCAGGGGGGCGGAGGATTCTTATCTTTGTTCTTAACTCTTGGCACTGAAGGGCCTTGTACTGGTAGGAGTGGGGATCACTAGACAGGAGGTGTTTATACAATTTGATGATTTGCATTTGAATTGTATTGTTTGATGGTACTGGCCAAGTTCTGCCCTGCATGCATTATTGGTTGTGTGTCTGTGAACTCTAAGTATGTTCTTCCAGTGGGTGTTTTCCCCATTTTTTGAGGTCTCTATCTATCTATCTATCTATCTATCTGGATTAAACGGCAAATTGTTTCTGCTCTACACGTTATGGCTGTCATAACTAAGGCTGAGGGTGCTTTTCACAATATGTGGACATACAGCAAAGCCTCAGTAGGCTATGTATGTATATACATAGTATGTATAATTGTGGTGCTTGGACGATGCATATCAGGAACTTCTCTGGATCTTAACGGTCTAAAAGAGCAGAAATCCCGGTAACTCTTTTTTGTACAGTATGTGGCATTCTCAGTATTAAGGCTGTATCTATTACATGAAGGTTTGTGTACAGTATTAAAGGTTTTACCACTCTGTACTATTTACTCAGTACTCTCACTTACAGTTATTACTGTCATATCTGGGCCTGAGGTAGCCAGTTGACTACCTCAAAATGTTATTTAAGTGTACAACATTGTTACTTTCTGAGTCTAGAAAAGGTGGACTGTTCAAATGATATGGCACTGATTGACAAATACATAAATAATTACACGACAACAACAGATCATATCATAAGTGTCTTACTATCTTTTTTTGCTGTGTTGATGTTTCCGTGCTCCCTTGCTGCTAAAAGAACTTCCTCTTGTGGGACAATAAAGATCAACAGAAGCAAACATTTAGTAAATCTTAGACAGAATCAGTACTGCACTTGTTTTATGACTGCTGGTAGAGTCATGTAACAGTTACTACTGCAGATGTCTGTTAATCATTAGTTGAATTAGCAAACGTATTTGTTTCTCTGAATACATAGTTTTGGTTTCATCTGATCCTTCTTACAAAACTGTAAAACAATTAAACAACTTTAGAATTTTTTTCAGTTGATGTGAAAAAAACCTTCACTAATTAATTAACATGTTATGCTCCTTATACACAAAACACAACAGCCAATCAGCTCGTAGAGAAGTCAGCTGGTCATCTCGACCCGCTCGTTTTTTTGTTTTATCTTTTCGCCGTGTATCAATACTAGAAATGCGACTGTAGCCAGTATCTCACCATCACTGTCCTCATTCATATTTTAAGACGCTACAAATTATGTCCAGCTACAAAAAACGCCTGAAAAGCCGTCAGTTAGAACGGAAGTACAGAGAGTAGTTGCTATGGAAACGATACACCGGTACATAAACTGGCAAGTTTCAGAACGTTGCGGACCGGCGCATGCAAGTAGCAGTAGAACACGTCACTTGGTTCGTGGTTGTAGATGGAACTTTCGGCCCTAATTCCATTTGCCCCCAATGTAGCGAGAAAGAGAGAGAGATGCAAACCGTAAACTGCTGTTTCTACGCGCCTCCCCCTGCTGATTTTCAGTGAATATTGTGAATGCTCTGATTAATAAATGTAAATAAGTAATGCTTTGTTTGTGATGACAGTTTAGTTTAGTTTTAACAAGCTTGACTCGAGCAGAGACGGGCAAGCAACGTTCTCAAACGGTTTCTCCGGTTGATCCAAGCTAGCACCGCATTGAGTAAACTCTGAACTGACCTGGGTTCGGTCCAATCACAAACAAGAAGAGTTGTCCCTCCCTTTCCGTAATCTGAAATGTCTTTGTGTTTTGTGTAATGTTGTTGGTTTTTGTGTAATGTTGTTGTGTTTTTGTTGTGTTTTGTGTAAAAAAAATTTTGACCTTCAGGGCCACCATACAGACCTCTACGCTCGTCCCACATTGTTCAATAAAGTTTTTAGGAAAAAAATGAGAGGGGCGGGACTTCGGGTGTAGTCGTCACTTCCGCTAGTTTAACGCCGCGCCACGGGAGAGACGCTGATAAACAACCGCTCCGCAACGCCGAAAGTTCTTTGTTCGACTTCAGCGTTAGCTAAAAGCTTTAAACACCACGATGGCTGATAAGATGAACATGTCTCTGGACGATATTATCAAGCTGAATAAGAAAGGAGGCAGCGGCCGCGGAGGGGGATCGTCCGGCTCGGGTGGAAGTTCAGGTCGGGCCGGTGGATCGTCGAGGCCGGCGCGGAGTCGACAGAATAACTTCAACCGTGAGAGAAACAACAAATCCACACCGTACACCAGGGTATGAACGAGGAGCAGTTGAAATTGAGCAAACGTGGAAATGAAAGTAGCGGGGCGAGGTGTTGTATAAGTCGCTCTTGATGGCGTATCTGTCGTGTTTAGCGTTACATGATAAAGGACTTCCCGTAACTAGTGTGGTTAGCAGCAACAGACGGGGAGCAGCTAGACATCCTGAATTACCTGAAAGAAATGTGGCCATGCCCCGCCTGAATAACTACATATATCTATTCTCTTAATTAAGTCATCGTCGTTAAAAACACGTCCCCGTGTGAGACTAGCGTGGACGGATTTTTGCTCAAGATGGCTGCTTTGTGTCTGAAGATGTTCTTTTCAGAAGTTGTCCTCTGAATTGGCAGGTGAGGAGGATCAGCTACTGGTCGCCCGCGTCCTTGCATCCAAATTAACCAGCATTTAAAACAAAACAAATTTTAATATCCTCATTTATTTCCAATGGAAGCAACTGAGGGGAAACCTGAATCTCAACAATGGCCACAGAGTGAAAATGCTGGTGTTTTGTCATTTTTAGTTTTCTAAGGACTTGAATGAGTTTCATCAGCTCCAGTCAAAATTGGAAGGTTTTTCATCATTGGGGGGGGTAAAAGCCATTTTGCCTTTTTGAATGGACTCTTATTGTGGGTAAACTGGACAATGCCCATGGCCTCATTCCCAAGACATTTTTTTGGGACGAATTAGTGCTTAAATGAAGTAATTTTACTTTTTCCACAATGATCACATAGGCTACAGTGTTGGTCACCTGGGCCCATGTTTGGTATCTTAATCATCGTAATTGAGCCTTCTGTGTAGTCTACGGGCGTGGCTATCGCCCTTTTCATCACTCAACTGTATTGGAGTTGGTGGTAAAGTAACGTTTATCTGCTCACCAGTCCACCCTTTTGTGAATTATTGCCAACACATAGAACCTGAAGACGGTATTTGTTTTGTTGCTCTTCACAGCCCAGAGAGTTGCCAGACAAATGGCAGCACGACATGTTTGAGGAGCACACTGGTGGACGCAGAGGACAAAGTGCGGGAGCAGAGAGAAGTGTAGAAAATAGTGGCAAGCTGCTGGTTTCCAATCTGGACTTTGGTGTCTCTGACTCGGATATCAAGGTGATATACTAACCCCAATGAGAATCCTCTTTGCTAGCATCAGCGTGTTGTGAACATGACTGACGTTTCTGCTTTGCTCCCTAGGAGCTGTTTGCAGAGTTCGGAGACTTAAAGAAGGCATCTGTACACTACGACCGGTCTGGCCGCAGTAAAGGAACTGCAGATGTTCACTTTGGAAATAAGGCAGATGCACTCAAAGCCATGAAGCACTATAACGGGGTCCCACTTGATGGTGAGGATTCGGTTCTCATGGAACAATGACACTGTCGTACTTTGGTTGCTTCTTTAGAAGTACTTTAAAAAACAAACACAAAAAAAAGGTGCTCACTCTTTTTTTAGGTTGCCCTATGAAAGTTCAGCAAGTGACTTCAGAGGTCGACACACAGAGTAGACCGTCTACACAGAGGTAAGTCATGTAAAAGTGGCCATGCACTCTAAACTACTGAGATTGGGAACATCGCTGATTGGAAAATATGGGGACGAACTTTTATTAACTCACTCCAACAGTCACAATGATTAATTTGCTGTAAATATATGGTCTCGTCTAAAATGCCTGATCTTTTTGCAGTTCAACCCGAGGCTTTGACCGGAGCAGACTTGGACAGCCCAAGTTTGAAAGGAGTGAGAGGAGTGAAAGGAGGCAAGGTGGCGGCAGTGGAGGTTTCAGAGGCCGGGGGCGAGGAAGGGGAAGTGGAAACAGACCCCAGCTTTCGGCCGAGGAGCTGGATGCCCAGTTGGATGCTTACAACGCCAAGGTCAGGTTGCAGAAAATGAATTTTATTCTGTATTTTAAACATTCTGTGAACATTGATCATTTAATAATCCCGTTTCCATATTTAAATTTCAGATGGACACCAGTTAGAAGCACTCAGAGAGGATGCTGCTCCTGTCCCTACTTTTTAAAATTTTGTTGTTTTTTTTGTAATAATCGGGTTGATCAGATATGATGGATTGGACCTTATTTGACTTGTTTTGAAGCCATTGTATGGACCGTTATATTCTGTTTTTAATATTTCTCTGTGTTTTTGTAGTCATGTTCTCTGGGGCAGTTAAATGTTTTGAGGATTTTTCTCCTAGGCCACCAGCTCCTGCGCTCTTTTCCAAATGTATGGACAATTTCTTTAAACCTGCAACATGATGTAATTTTTTTTTTTTCACGTAAACATGATTCAGTGATTTGACAGACTGTTTAATGTAATGTTAGAAATCTGTCATTTGGTACTGTATACTTGACGGACATATTTCAAAGACTTTTGTACATAAATAATTATATTGAATCGTCTGTCTGGTGTTTTTGTTTATTCCAAAATCTTTACTCCTGAGACAAAGTGCTATTGCTCTTCACTATATTATCTGCTTTTAAGAAATTAATGAACTCCAAATGTTCCCTAATGAAAAGACAATTGTTCCATATTCTTGCTATTGTTTGTATATTTCTTAATATTGTCAATCTGTATTGTCGGCTTTAGCTATTCAGACTTCTTAAGCAGTGACAAAATGTGCTGCTAAAACCCAATTTAAAGCGAACAGACGCTTGACCACCATAGCCTGATTAGGTCATATGTTAATGAGAACAAGTGGCTGAGAAGAAAAAGAGAAACCGTTGTTTGTCCCTTGCATGTTGCCATACTCTGTAATCCCTTGTACTGAAGTGTACTCAGTAGTCAAAGAGTGAAAGTGTAAAATGCTATGTTTTTGTCTAAACTATGCGTATATGAAAGAAATTCAATTAAAACGGTTGTTTTTTTCCGGAGGCGCGCGGCACCGCACTGCACGTCACGTGCGTGCTGCGTGCGCGGACGTGTTCCCGAAACCGTGTCGCGCGGGCTGCGCACGGGGCGGCGCCGTTCCGTTGTTCGCCATACTTGCACAGGAGCGCAGAGAGACCGACGCACTTGTACTGCAAAGGCACCTGAAATCACTACTGCATTTAATATAAAGGTAAGTCTCCTCAGTTTCAAGGGCAGTTAATGCAACTATTTGTAGAAGCATCCTAACCGGCGCCGAGACCGTTTTGATTTCACTCCTGCTCTCCGTCAACTGATGATAACTTGCCAGGCTAATGTTAGCCGCAGCCTCTGGTTAGCTTGGCTGAATTGTTCCCAGCGAACGAGCTAGCCACTTGTCTCTCTCTCCAGTCCCACCCTGTACGAGAGGGTCGGCGCCAAGGAAAGTTGAGCCCCATTGTTGAGTGCACATCCGTTTAATCACTCAGGCTAATTCACTTTTTGCAGCTAGCAGTGTGCTGTCAAAAGCGGTATGTTAGCCGGTTCTCAGCGGTAGCGTTAGCTAGCTACCGCTGTCATTACATGTAAGTTAACGGTCCTCTTTTGTCGGTATGGTGGCTGCGGTTAGCTTCTTGACGGTAATCTTGACATTTGTGGTGGACATTACATAATTAAGTAGCATTTGCAAAAACCACAAGCGTGTCATGACAGATTACTTCTCTCCGGGAAAGTGTTTTATTCAGTTATTCACCGATTTATAATGCTGAGATTTGTAACATTCATGTGCCAGAAAAAACTTGGTTACACATCATTCATCACAATGGGATAACATTTCTTTTGTTTACATCTTTTACATGTCATTTTGTGTTACTTGACATTTTTTCTTTGTATCAGGCCAGCAGGGACAGAAAGAGACTGAATAGGTAGTGCTGTTCCCTGCAGTTTGTCATTGTTTAATACTAAAATAGATGTAGACGAAAGAAGTCAGTCAGTCTCCAGCCTCCTGTCTTCTTCTTCTGTCAATGTGAATTTGAAGTTTTTGGCTTCCTGTCTTATTCAGCCAGCAATTTGCCGGCAAAAGGCTTCTTCTTCTGCCCCCCTGGCCGGGTGGGGTCAGGTGGGCTGTCACTTTGGATTCCAGTGCAATCCTGAAATTTATAAATGTTGATATTTTTGCCTGTCAGCACTTGGTGGGACCTCTTTTTCTACGCTTCAAATGGACAAGACTTAAGGATTTGACTAACTGTAATATCATCAACAGAATGATGAATGAATCATAACCGGTTTTTGGGAAATCCAAGTGGTATGCCAAAGAAAACACAACAATTCTGTCCTCAAAATCAACTTCCTGCTACTGCAGGCTGCAGCCATGCACAGGAAGCCTCTCCACCTAAAGAGAAGGGAAGATGAACTTGATTTTTCACCACAGTGACAGTGAGTTCAATGGCAGCAGTTACATAATGCGTTCACTCTGAAGCCCACTCCCCCACCAGCACCTCTTACAAACAGCCTAGATTCAAATTTTGTCTCTTGCCGATATCAGAACAGTGGAGTGCATATTGAGATCAAAGGAATGTTCAATAAAGAGTCGGGACTCCTTTGCTGCAGTGTTTTGTTATGTGACCCCTCCTCTGCTCGGTCTACACAGTCATTTCCATAAAGACTGAATGGTATTTAAAGTCACATTCTTATACTTGCCTCAACTAAACTGTATTCAAAATTTTATAAGAAAAAAATGATATTGTCATAAGGGGGGCAGCCAGTAGAGGTTAAATTTGAGCATAAGAATATTTTACAGATGCTTTCCAAGCCCTGAATTAGTTACTTGTTAGTGGTTCCTTCATGTGCCAGAATGTGTGTGTGGTGGTGGAATAGTAAGGAAGACCAATGAAAATTTTGAATAGTTTTTTTGGACCCTGCTAAGGCACGTTCAAGACTACGGACTAAATTCCTCTGATGCCTGCTAGTCTGGGCAGGTCTACTGAGCTAAAATCCCAAAAAGTGATATTTTTAAAAGTTTTATAAGATAAAAAAAATCACCTTTTGGGACTTTAGGGGCTCAGTTGTACAGAGCAGCAAGAATGAAAATAAAACTTAATGAACTGTGTTCTCTCAATTATATGGTGGCTGCGTGCATCGGAATTCGTCAGACACAACATTAACTTGTAGTAAATTATCTTGTTTGAGATTTAAAAAAAAATCACCTTATGGGACTTTAAGGTCAGAGGAGAGAGCCGGGAGGAGGTATGCTCAGAGATTCTCACTTCAAACCAGAGGGAGGAATCTGTATAGAGATAATCACAACAGCCTTTACAGATGTTTACAGGATTATTGTGAGTGTTAGTTACGGTAATTAGAGATATAAAAATACTTCACAGCTCCTCATTCCAAATTTGCAACGTCCAACAATAATTTTATTTGCAATATACAGTTGGTAGGGCAGCCCTACTATCTATCATCTCCTGAAACTTAATCACTTTCTCACTTACACAACTTCCTTAGCACTGTGGTTTAGGGTGGCTGCAGCAAGCATTTAAATCCGTCAGTGGTTGCTGTTGTTGTATAATGTAAACTGTAGGGCTGCAGCTAACAATTATTTTCATAATTGATTAATCTGCTGATTATTTTCATGATTACATTTAGTCCATGAAATGTAAAAAAGAAATTGTGAAAAATGAGTCCAAAGTGATGTCTTCTGCTTCTTTTGTCCAAAACCCAAAGACTCAGCAAAAAAGCAGCAGATCCTCGCATTTATGAAGCGGGAGCCAGCAACATTACTAACTAACTAACATTTTTGCTTGAAGAATGATTGAATCAATTAACAATTGGCAATTCATTTTCTTTCGGTTGACTAATTGACTAATTGTTTAGTATTATTACTGGCTTGGAACAGTTTGGGCAGATGAAGGTAAAATTGGCTGTTGTTTTTTGTTATAGCTGAATGCATGTCTACAACTAACAATTTATTTCTTGTTTAATCAGTTGATCGTTTCGTCAGAAAATAGTAAAAAAAAAAAACAACAACACAAATTTGCTTGTTTTGTGCGATCAACAGTCTAAAACATTGAACATTGAAAAAACAGCATTTGGCAGATTAATGGATTATCAAAGTATTTGTACATTAGGGCTTCAACTAACTATTCTTTTAATTACCAAATAATTAATCATTAATTGATTCATTGTGTGGTTTAGAAAATAGTTAAAAACTTTACTAAAGCCCTGTGTGATGTCGTCAAATGTCTTGTTTTGTTTGACCAACAGTCAAATGTGAGGATTTGCTGCTTTTCTCTATTTTATATTAAACTTGAGAAGCTGAAAGCACAGAATGTTTGGTATTTTGGCTAAAAAATCAATGACTCTATTATCAAAATGGTTGCGGATTGATTTTCTTTTGATCAACTAATGGATTAATTGGCTAATGGTTTCTGCTCCTCTGGTGTATCTGCAAGTCTTACACAGGTCTACAGTGCCATTTGTTCAGGCCAGCTGAATATTTGGCACTCCAGTGAGGGATTAGACTCTTTGCAAGTTTACATCCTTAATTCACTCTGCTGGTTTTTCCACATTACTGCGAATTAAGTGTTGCACACAGAACCCCCTTTAGGTTTCTGCTGGACTAACAGAGCTCAACATGTTGCTGTAATTATTTACGGTATTAAATTAAATTAAATTGCTGCCCTTACGTGATTAAAGATAAACAGCCAACACTAAGGTGGTGTGCGAGAATGTAACTGTAAGGAATGGACACAAATCATAACGATTCAACAATCATGCTGCGTTGCTGGAGTCTGAACAGGGGGTCCAGGGCCTGGTCCAGGGCCTGCTGTGCCTGTGTAGTGCTGCGGGGGGNGGGGGGGGGGGGGTGGCCTTGACGTGAATGTCGAGTCTTTTGGCATAAACAAAGCTCTTCCTGCTTTTGTTACTTGTTATGTTTCAGCAGAGGGATTTCTTCCAACACTAACCTCCTTAGCAAGGGACGACCCTGCCATAGGGAAGTACACAGTGAGCAAACGGTGATATACTGTCAGAATGAAACTTAATTTCCTGATATGAATTGTATGGCCTCCTCCTCTGGTGTTTTATGTGCGCAAAAGTAATGTAACCATGTAGTAGAAATATACTGCATTACCTGAGTTTTAAAGCAATGTGTAGGACACTGTTATGAGCTTATTGCATGGAAGGATCACAAACAGTGAGAGACCTGGTTGGTCAAGTTTTTCTAATCCTTCTCACGCCAAAGGAACACAGTCCTTTTCCAGTGGCCTAAAATAATGTCTGGACCTGTGAAGGAGCCACCTCCCACCCCCCAACCCCAAACCCTCCAGGGATGGGTTTTGTATCATGTGCTGCATGACTCCTCATTCATGACTCTCCTAGTGGTGTTGACGTTGTTTAGATGGTATCACACAGCAGCCAGAGTTAGTTCAGCAGCAGTGTACAGCAGAGCAGTTACACATCCTGCAGGCTGGACACTTTCCTTACATGCATTATTGTTGTGGTCATCTGTTTGTGCCGTGATTTACAGCCTCTTCCCCAAGAGGCAAGTAACAGCCACTATTCTTCCTCCCCTTGCACCCACTCTGTCTCCAGACATGGCTGAGGATGAGGTGACTCCGGAGCAGCTAGCAGCCATCGCCGCTGAAAACGAGGAGCCGGAGCTGGTGAACTACAAGCCACCGGCCCATAAGTCGGTTAAAGAGATCCAAGACCTGGACAAGGATGATGAGAGCCTACGCAAATATAAGGAAGCCCTGCTCGGCCCTGGGATCACTGAGGCTGGTAATGCTTTCTGTGTGTGTGTGTGTGTGTGTGTGTGTGAGAGAGAGAGAGAGAGAGATTTGTTTGATGTTAAATAGATAGTTGTCTCAGTTTAAGTAGCATAGGGAACTATTTGAACAAAATATCTGATTGCAATTTTTCCAACCAATATTGTTATTGTGATTAGAATTGAATATATTCTCTAGAAATTAATTAACTACTGTATTTGCGGTTGACATAGAATGAAATATGATTTGTTGGTACCAAGTATGATCATGAATTTATCCTTCCTGTTGAAGAGAATCAGTAAAATAATGCTTTTTTCTTCTCAAGCCAGTCAGTTTCAGAAAAGTCAACTTCTAAATAGACTTGGCTTGTTTTCTAGAAAATCAGTGTAGCTCATATTTATTAAGATGGTAGTCTTATACTGGACAGTGCTCAATAATAATCAAAATGAATCGTGTTGTATTTATTTATAACAGCTAGATACTGGTAATAATGACTTCTGATCGCTAGCTAACGTTAGCTTCACAGACGAACACAATGTCTACGTCGCCCACAGAGCAAAAGCAGCACGTTAACAAAGCAGCAGCAGCTTCAGCCTGTGTAATCTGCATCTACACAGGATGCGTTCAGGCACAGTATTGAGTGTAGGTCACCTGCGTTTCAGCAGCGTTCAGAGGCCAACACACAATCACTGTAGTTACGCACGTAAAACGGGAGAAAATGGACATGAAGCCTAAAAATATGCTCCTGGTCGGGTTTAAACGTGATTTATTGCCGTTTTTGTTTGCTGTTTTAACACTAGACCAGGGTAAAAAGTTGAATCATACACTTCTAGACTGTATATCATGAGTCATATTTCCAAAAACAATGCACGTCACACGTCAGTCAGGCTTTCTGAGTTTAATTTCAGCAGCATCATTGCTATACGGCATATAAAAGTGGTAAATAATAATATGTTAATATATCATAAAATAATATTGATTCAGGAATTTAAAAAAGCGTTTAAAAAATTGATTTTTTCCCACCTCTAGTAGACAGCTGGATTGATTGAAATAGAAGCTTATCTATTCCGTCAGATGCACGTGAGACGGACGACTGAACAGCAATCACTTAGATCATTTATGAAGACAAAGACTTGCCACTCCTTGTTTTTTTTGAACAAATGATACACAGTGGTGTTTCGTCTTCTTCCAGAATACCATCTTTCACCAGATGTAAGTAGTACAGAGCATATTAGCATATTAACCAGACAACAGCCAAAATTTTCTTAATTATAACAGAATTAACATTAATCAGCTACAGCTGAGTAAATCTGCTGGTGACTGTTGTCGTTATAGCTGACGAAATCAGCGGGTGTCATCTGAACCTTTCACCTCCTACAGCTGGTTAATACGCTGTTAATTGTGTAAGTTTATCATCAATTTGAAAATTGCAGTCTTTTAAACTGCGACTTTGATGTAAAAATGATGAATTGTTCAAGTTCAACGCTCGTTTGTATCACAGCATTTGTGTTTTGACTAAATGAGCTTTACGTTTGTCTTGGAAAAAAATTTAAAAGCAAAGTTTGATACCATGAGACTTGATGAAGGTCATGTCAGAGCTTTTATTTTAAGTCAGATGGAGATCGACAAAGGGCTAAGGTGCCGTATTGGTTGTCTTTGCAGATTTTCACATCCTGTGAGCTAAATCAGACTGCCGGAGGGAGTTGTGTGTATGCATGCATTGATGGAGACCTAGTATTTTCTAGCACGTTGAACCCCTGATCAGTGTCTCTCAGTGGAGGGAAAGGGTTGCTTCAGTGGGACTGAGAATAAACTAAAGCCTAATTAATGCACAGGCTGTCCCAACTACAGCAGAGCTGTCCTGATTTCAGCTCCCCTGAGCCCACTCACCCAGACAACTGCTCGTTTCAGAATGCGCATCATGTGCAGGCCTCTTGGAAATGTTTAGAGCCTGGTCTAAGTTGTCTGCATAGTTGTCTACACAAGTTCAATTCAGTTTTATTTATTTAGCGCCAAATCATAACAGAAGTTATCTCAAGGCTCTTTTCATATAGACCGTACTCTTGATAATATTATTTACAGAGACCCAACAAAGCATGAAAAACTCCCTTTTACAAGTGTTGTCACAATAAATACCTGTACATTCATTGTACACACAAACACTGTTTGGTGTCTTACTTGCCATCCTGATGTTGCCTGGTTAGGACTTCAATGGAAATCTGCAGAGTATGAAAACATGAAATTAGAGGTGAATGCGCTGCTCGGCGAGAGGTGTTACAGTGTCTGGGAAAGTATGTTTGAAAATGTCTTGGTTGTCTTTATTGAACCTTCTGTTTTTCTGATCCTGTCTCAGATCCCACTGTTCCCAATGTCCAAGTGACCCAGATGTCTCTGATCTGTGAAACCGCCCCAAACCCCCTGGTCCTGGACCTGCAAGGTGAGTCCCTGTTCGGGCTGGTTTATGAAGCAGAAATAGATATCACTTACTTGTTTACTTAAATGTTTGTCTTTTTCACAAAAAAAGGATGTAGCAACATGGGTATACCGCAGATCATTATGCCATAAATAAATTATCACGCCATGAGCAGCTCAACAGTATGTTACACACACATCATCCCAACACAGAAATGCTTTCTTCCGTATCTTTCTCCTTGTAACTATATTTGTCCCAGTCAAATATAGCATCACTGTTGACCCCAGCACTGACTCTGCTTATTTTGATTTTCATCCAACAGTACTTACAGATCCGTCTGTGAAGGTTTGAATCTGTGCTGAGCATGCTGTAAATGAATATGGATTGACTGAGGTATAGAGGAGGTACATGGACTGGATTCTTTTTTTCTGTTTGGCTGATGACTGTAAAAATGTTCGTACGATATTCCCAGTGGCTGTTTAGCGGTTCAGACACCCGCCTCTGTAGCCGCTCATGCCCCAGCTGGCCTAGATTTGAATCCAGAACTTTCTGCCCCGTGTCCATCTTTCCCTGCATCCTTCGCGATTCTCCTGCTTTCTCAGCTAAAAAGAATGACTGTCCACCCTGTAAATAAAATGAAAACAGTTCAGAGTTTGACTGATTGTGGGGTTTTGAGAGTCCCTGCCAGTAATTTTTTCTAATAATATAATAGAACTGCCCACTGGAGAGCTCCCCCGAGAACTACATACACTACTGTTTTTGTGTTTTTGCATTTGCACCGCCAATAGGAACGCTGAAGTGACGTAAGCCGGCCGATGGTTGGTATAGCAATGTAACACACTTAACACAAGATTTTCATATTTCACTTTGACGAGTCAAAATCGTGTTGTATTTCCCCCGTCGCATAAACGCTCAATAAAACCTAGACTTCACTGTCGGTCCATTTGTTCATGTTTTGGTCCATTTTTTTAAGGCTACTGTTACAAGCTGCGGTTGCTGGTGCTGTGTTGGCTCATGTGTTCGACCAATCAGCGTACACTTACATCACTCAAGGTTCCTCTTGTGCTGGGAGAGTGCCAACTCTGAAGTAGGAGCTAAAAAAGTCTCTCAAAACAGCGTTCTAATAACTACGATCGATCCCTGTTCTTGCAGTGCGAACACCATAAAAAGGGGAGGGGTACTTTAACTGTTCTTAAAACTATGATATAGTTCCTCCGGTCCGAAATTGCTTAATGATGTTGGGGAAAGAGACATGCAGAGGTGACAACGCCAGAAAGGTTTGACGGCTGTCCTCCAAGTAGTAAATGATCTGCTGGTTCTTTTTCTGGCTTTGGACACCAACCCTGTCTTCTGTTCTGCTCTTGAGGCAAGTTAGGCAGTCAGCCAGCTGCAGTACATAACTGTTATTTAAACATCAGTAACATTAAAAAATGTTATCCCGAGTTTGCTATCCCTAATATTGATGCTAGCGAGGAGTGCTTGTTTATAGTCTGAAGAGATACTGTACACATGTTGTAGCAGGCTTCAGGTTTGTCCTCTAGGTCCAACAGTGGAAAAAACATCCAGACAGGTCTTGGGCCATCATAAATCAGAACCTCGGGGCTAGAACTTTTTTGGGAGCTGGAAATAGGATCCTGCAGATAAAGTGTCTGCTGTTTCGGGGCTTCTGGAGATGTGTCTGTGGTTAAAAAGGGTCATTTGTCCTTTAAAGGTTAAGTTCCACTAATCCAAAAACTAGCAACATTTATTTAACCCTATAGCACCCAACCATGCAGATAGTTTTGGTTTGATTTTGTTCAGGTTACTCTTGATCATTCATAGACCTCGCTGTGGATAGTTTGCAGTATATTTCTGTATTATATATGTTAAACATACAGTATATAACAATAAGCAAATAAAACAGCAGTACCAGCTATAGGTTTCAGAATGTCCATAGGGTTGAATAAAACACACTATCAACAAAAGCTGAACATCACAAGCTTCACATAAGAAAGATATTTTTCAGGGCTGTTGTATTGGATGCGTCTGATTGTACAGGTGTAGCTAATAACCAGTACCTCAGTGTGTGTGGCATCAGATTGTTTTTTATCTCAAATGCATTTTTAGGTTGTTTGTGAAGTTACAGGAAAATCCTGCCAAGGATGAGTCATTGAGTTAGATCACTACCAGTAAAGGAATCAGTGCAGCTGCTCTGTGCAAGACCTGATATGATGTTGGATCACTGTGGCCTGGAAGCTCAGGCACCCCCGGGAAGAGGAGAACACATGCTCAGCTCAGCAGGAGCGCACACATCCAAGATCCTGTTTTGAGGGCCCTGGGAACTACAGGGCAGTGACCCTCAACATGGTGGTCAGCACCCAGGGGGGGCTGCCAGATGATTTTAGAGGCCTGAGGACTTGTGGAATAGAAAAAGAAATTTGTTGTGTATGTGGAACGGGGTTATGCTTCACGAACACACAGAGGTCTCTTTTCTCTTGTGACTGTTTTTAGTGTCAATTTCGAATCTAGTCAATTTATTTGCATTTTCCGCCACTCGTCACAAACTAGTTTTCGTTGAGGACATCCCGGGGATTCCCGATCCGGGATTGCAGCTTTCCTCCCCACAGTCCGAATACACCCTTGTAGAAAATTTAGAAAAGGTTTTTCTGCTTACCTTTTATGTTGAGCTCACAGTGTTTCGATCTGTGGGAGAGCAAGTGCCGCTCCCCCGGGAGTCGGAGCCCCGCGGAGTCCTCCTGGCTGGCTCCTTTCTTCTTTTTCGTCTGGATGTCGTTAATTAAGCTTTAACTTACTATAAATTAGAGTAGGTGAGGTACCACAACCCTAACTGACAAGGGACTTGGAGTCAAAGAAAAATGCACAAACAGCAACAGAGACTGAGTGACGGTTCAATTCATGGAGGTTTATTTGCATCAGTACAGAATACAAGTAAACCGTGTTGTCTCGAGAGCGACCAACTAACAAAGAGAAGTTAGTGTTTTATACCTTAAACTGGGTGGTGGCCATCACATCTTATCTCATCCCTTGGGCTTTTCTGGCTCGGACTCAGTCTTTGAAGGAATATTTTAATTTACTGAAAATCCTATTTTCCCGTATTCCATCCTCCCTCCATAAACAACCAGGTCGTAGCGACCTTCTCATCTTTTCATCCGACCACCAAATTCAGCACCAGACTTGGTACCTGTCCTCCCAGGTACTAAGTTCATCTTTCCCTAATTAAAACAGCATCCTACCCAGTTCCCAACAAACTCATGAAAATTAAAGGATCACAATTGAGATAGAACACGGATGGTGGAATCTAAACTTTTTCATAAACACTACACAGTGTGCGGTCAACCTGGACTTTAACTCAGCAGTTTGCTCTTTCTCCCGTTTTGCCTCATCTTGTTATTTTCCACGCAATCTGACTGTAAGGACAAGTTCACTCACATCTACACACACACATACGCTTTTATGAGTACGTGGTGAGAGTACATTATTGTATATAGTGAGATTACATCACAGTGTATTTCATATGGATAACCTAACAATTATAGTATATAGATAGAATACATTACAGTTATTGTATGTGGATTAACTAACAGTAAACACAATTCATTTTAAACTAACACAGTTCCACAGTGTATTATTGTCATGTCTATAGTATCTTGTATTTCTCTACAGTCTGTCTCATGGCTAATGGCTGACGAGGAGCTTGGAATTTTATTGGCCAACCAAGAGCATTGGATGGTGACTTAGCCCAGAACAATACACTCTGAATAAAACCGCAAGTTTCACTAAACAGACTCAAAAACATTCAAGAACAGGTCATCCTCAGATCTTTAATATGTGTATCTGTTTGAAACACCTAAGCGAAAAGAGAACCTGTAAAGAGAACTTAGGAAGGAGTCTTGGTATTGTTGGGTTTTGTCTTTATGGTCTGCTTCACTGTGATGAACTAGATATTGATGCCTGTGCTTTTCCCGTTTTGCTTTGCAACAGGAGACCTGGAAGCCTTTAAGAAGCAGGCCTTTGTTCTGAAGGAGGGAGTTGAATACAAAATAAAGATCAGCTTTAAGGTGAGAGCTGCTGCTGCTATATTCATGAAAAATGGTCATGGTCTGTTTGCATGGAATATGAGTGTACCTGTCCTTTTTATGAAACATGAATGTCCCAATACATCAATCAGAGTTGGTTCAATCTGACAAATTTCTGATATTTGGATAACAGGATAGTCTTGTTTACATTTTTCCCCAACCTTTAACAGTTTTATAAAGTTTCAGGGATGCTTGTTCATTTCTAGTCCTCGTTATTACTTGTGTTGTCTTTTACAATGTCTGTGTCTCCTCAGGTGAACAGGGAGATTGTTTCGGGTCTGAAGTATGTGCAGCAGACATACAGGAAAGGGATGAAGAGTGAGTGAACACTTTCTGTTGACTTTCTGTTTGAAACTATGTCCACAAACACACCAGTTCTTCCTCTAAACACTCAGTGTTTAACAAGCAGTTACCCTTGTGTCCGCTAATGTTCCAAAAGGTTGCACAATTAAATTTGTGAGTTTCGTTTGAGCACGTGGAAATACTGGAAACAACTTTTCATTACCGTTGTTAAAATCAAACTGAAATTAAATGTCTTTTTTTTTCTTGGGAGATAAAAACCCGTACCCAAAAGGGAGACATTTCTATCTTTTTGGTGTCATGATGCACCACACTTGTTTTATCTTGTGTGTGTGTGTGTGTGTGTGTGTGTGTGTGTGTGTATGTATGTATGTATGTGTGTATATATAAATTTATATGTGTGTGTTTGTATGTGTGTATATGTGTGTGCGTGTGTATGTATGTATATGTATGTGTGTATATATATGTGTATGTATAAATGTATGTGTATGTATGTATGTCTATGTACATATGTATGTATGTATGTGTATAAATGTGTGTGTGTATGTATGTATGTATGTGTGTGTATGTATGTCTATGTACATATGTGTGTGTGTGTGTGTGTATGTATATATGTGTATGTATGTATATGTGTGTGTGTATGTATTTGTATGTTTATGTGTA
>LKNJ01001478.1:0-90170 GCA_002120245.1 Maccullochella peelii
ATATATAAAAAATAATCTTCACAGTAATATGTAAAATGGGAAACTGATTAAGTGGTGACTGTCAGCATAAGTCTGATCAGACAAACGGCGAGCCCACATGAGCCGCTGCCAAACAACCAGCAACCGTTGCTTCAAAGACGCATATGAAGGAAACAGGTGTCAACTTGTTTTGAGAACATGTTCCCTTCTGGGTCCTGTTATATACTACTACTACTACTACAGAGAGGTGCTTCTTAATGGTGTCTGTGGGTCTGGAATTATTTTCAATCAATGATAAATGTGGCGTTTCTGTCTTAAAATATCGCGTCTCTAATATCTAAATATTGTGGTGTTGGATGAACTGTTCTTTTTGGGAGAAGTTAAACCAGTCATGCAGATTATTTTCTGATTCTATTGTCAGCTTTTCTTTTTCCCCCCAATAATGAATCTGTCTTACTCTGCATTCTAATCAGCAGTAAAACTTCTTAAAATGTATTGAATAGAAGGTGATGAAAATTACAGGGCACTGCCCTTAATGCATCTTCAGTTCTTCAGTTTGGCTGGGACTCAACCAAACCACAAAGGCAGATGTGAAAGTTGCCCGGAGCGTGTCAAAATGAGCTGAAGGAACAAAGAGGAAAGATATGGCTGTGACTTGGCAAGCAATGGTGTCATTTGGGGAAAAAAGAGATTGCTAACATATTTTTGGAGGTTTACAAAAGCCTGAAAAAGCCATGAATGTGTGTGTCCTTTAAAAGGTGATTTGGATCAGCGTCTGCATTTTTAGAGAAGGTAGGAAAGATTGTAGTGATTGTTGATAGAAAGAGCTAGTGTTCTGTGACAAGCAAGGACAATGAGAAGTATCCTTGTATCACAAGTCTGCATGTGAATGGCAAGAGCTGTTATCCTTAAATTGAGAAGACCAAATATGCATAATGTAGTGTATTGTCAGGGAGGCATATTCATTAAGCGACACAGCACGGCAACAATAGATGAACAACTCGAATTCAACATTAGCACATTGGCAAACAATGGGCTTGTTGAGAAAAGGTAATGGAGCCAGCAAAATTGCATAAAGGATGGAGATAAAGTGGCACTGCAGTTAAAATGCAAAAGCATCGGAGCCACCAATGACAGAGAAGACATCCGGTAGCGAAGGAAGAGTGGAAACAAGAATTATGGAGATGATAACACGATGAACGCTATTCTGATGTGTCTATTCAACTGCAGTGAAAAAAACTGAATATTTGTTCTGAAGAAGAAAAAAGCTTTAATCTTAAAGCTGCATTAATTGATTTTAGTTTTGGGGCAGCAGAACACTGACATATATTCAATTTATAAAGTTATGGTGAACATGTTGGCAAACAATTGCTAACTACATCCAACGCATCCAACAGACAAGTTGCAACATTGGCGTTGATTTGGAATAATGTTTCTGCCCACCTGACAAATGTATGTCCAATACTCACTCTCCTTTTAGATCTCTTTTGGAATCAACCAACTCCTTCAGCTGCTAAATGCTCCACTTAATTCACCTAGCTAGTTGCTAACTTTGTCTGCCTTCCAAAACAGGCTATGCTTTTAGTGCTTTTTTGATCAGCTTTTGTTTGGAGACAACAAATTTTATGTCACTTGAATCATTTTTTCACACTTGAAAAAGTAGTATTCCACTTGACTAATAAATTAACCTTGACATGTAAAATGGTTGCTAGCATTTTCAAGTAAAGCTAAGGGTGTCTGCTCAAGTTGATAATTAAAAAGCAACATTTTAAATGTACGGATGAAATTTCATCATAAACCTTGTAACACCTGTAAACTCACCTGTAATGGCTTCATCTGTGGTTTTGTTTTCTTTGGTGGTGTAAAGCTGGCACTTTTGTGCTCGGGCCCTAAAAAGACATCTCTTCAATATTTCTGGACTGATTTTGCCAGCTGTCTACTTGTTATTTGTACAATTGATTCTGCTGAGTGCTACAGATCTCCGAGAACTAAACCTTCATCAGTACACAATGCGAACAAAAATATGGCCCCACATACAGATGTCTGGAAAGAAACACTGCAGCAAGCTTTATAAGAAATGGATGTAAAATAAAAAAAAATTCTAACAGATTATGCAAACTATACCTCATTCAAAACCAATACAAGTATTCCATCAGAGAAAAGGGAAACAAAATGGATTTTCATGACAATAAAAAGGGATGTATGCATTAAGGCCAGGCTGTTAAATCCATTTACTATTCCATTCCTGCCATTTTGTCCAGGACTCATGCTGAAGTGGTCACTCATGCATGTCTGCCCTAACACATCATTGCAGATCAAAGCATGGCTGGGTTATGTAAAGCTGAAGGGGCTAATAGAGTGACCACATCCAATACAAAATGTATTACTGTGCATTTGCTTCTGACAGGGATTGATGGGATACATTACCCAACGAAATCGGGGGTTTCTGCTACACAGGCATAGTTACTCCAATACAGCCCCCATGCTGGACACTTGAGCACAAAGGATGGCTAGATTTGAGCAGTTGGTAAGCTATAAGTGGTAAACCATGTTTTGAGAAACAGATACATTTACCTATGTTGTGATTATAAACCTGTAATCCTAATCCATTTTAATGATGGAGTCTACATGATAAACTAAATCTAAACTAATGATTTTTTTTATAGTAACTTGATTATCAGACTGAATTGCCATTTTGCTTTTACTTCATTGTTCATTATCTTGCCCCATCTTAGGCATCAGTAGTGACTGTCATCCTGTCCTGTTAATTTTCAGTTGACACGGATGTTGTGGTAGTGGTTGCTAGGAGCAGTTAACCTTTGTCTTGCCTATCAAGAACTATGCTGATTTAAAGATCTGTTATTTCTGCAAGTTGACTAATAACAGCCTTTGTCACCATCTTTCTGTCACTATTTTTGTTATGGATGTAGCTATGTAGCTAGCTAGCTATGTAGGAAAATGATGTCCCCATTCCCAAACCAGTCATTAAACACATGAGCTATTTCAGTCACTAAACAAACCGCAGATGTGGGCAACAATTCAGAGGTCTGGAACCAGGGTATCTTCACACCCTATGACTATAAAGTAGAGGATAATGAAACGATCCAACATCATACCCCTCATTTGATGAGGCTTTTACCTGTATGTCTTTTTAAAGATTGCATCCAATTTCTCTCATTGTCCATTTTCCCTCACATTTACTTCTCCCATGCATAGATGAGTTTTATTTAGAGTGCTCCCAGAAAACTTGATTTGAGTTTTATTTTCCTCTCTCCATGTCAGGCAGGTAAAGGGGGCGTATTTACCGCTCAGGCAGCTATCAGAGTTGAGACTGGCATTTTGGACAAGGAGCAGAAGACTTTATGGATTACCTAACATTTTATAACATGCTGTCGGAGGAGAAAGTGTACTTGAGTCCACTGCTAAGGGACTGCGACAAAGAGTGGCAGTTGTGATGATAAAAACTGAGCCGAGGGGAGTCATAGAGTGAAAAGTATTTGTGACCCAGTTGCCGACTGATGCCAGCAGGGACTGAGTCACTATGCTGCAATGACTTTCACCTTGGACCGTGTTGGCGAGTGTTGGGAGTGTGTTGCTGATGTCAGTGTAGAGGAGTGCTGGTATCTGTGACAGCGGGGTCATTGAAACTTCCCTGAGTCATTAAGCAACAGATATAGCAATTACCAATAGGAACATACAGTAGGATAGACCATAAAGCATGCCACATCTCTTTTGTGCAGCAGCAATTCTATGTGGAAGCTCAGCGTGGATTCATTTTTCCAAGGTGAGCAAATCCACTGATCGTGGCGATGAAATGGACTGATTTTGGTCCAAAAGTTTACTGTGAATGCTGGTATGACCGAGCCCTTAGACAGCACCTGCATCTGCCGCCATCATAAAAACACTTACTGAAGGAATAACCTTTTGGAAGAATGATGTTCCAGCCCTCCAGTAGAGTTCCAGCTCTTGTAGAATCTATTCCAGGGAGCGATGAAGCTCTTCTGGAAGATTATGTTGTTTTGCCACCCATCTAATCAAGGATGGTTATAATGCTATTATGTTTTTCTAAACCTGTAACTGTTTTCATGTGTCAGTAGAAATATATCACTATTTGAGTGTATTAAAGATAAAAGCTGCTGGTGTGTAGTTGTTGGTGGTAGCCAGTTAGCAGAGCTAATACACGGATGTTAACTGTTTTTCCTGTCCCTTACTAATTGCACAAAACCTGGCTGTTATTCAATAGCTGTGTAATGTAATGGTACATGCGGTGGCTGACGTTTTTGGCGGGTGTTCAGAAATGTTTGCTTTCAGTAGGACATGATAGGGAGCTTATGCTAATAGCCAGCTAAACACATCCACTCCCTGAAGCTGAGGCTGACTGTTTTCATGCTTCATCTGATTCTACCCTACCTCCCATTAGGATTGTCAAACCTTATGGGATGTGTTGGATGCTAGAAAATAACCGTGGTTGTGCCTTTGTTAAAATTTTGAGGTGTTGAGATTTTTTTTAGCAAATACATCAGAAGATAGCTATTTTTTCTTATTTTATTTGAATGGCAGAGTATTTTAGAAAGTTTGATGGAAAACCCTTTTTCAAGAAATCCTTTTTGTGAAAAGTGGGGGGGGGGGTGTCAAGGTTATCAGGATGGTCTGCACTGTGTCGCTGTTTAAAACCAGAGTAAGAGTGCAACTGTCAAAACATCTCTTGGAGCTTTGACTCAACAGCCAATGATGATCTAATCACTGTTTGAGCTGACCTTGGATTTAGACCAGTTGCTTCAAGGTCCAACACCACAGCTCTGACACATTTTATCTAAAGTTGAACTGAGTCAAAAAATAATCTTGATTGGAAGCTTTATTAATCCCATGCTACCTAGTGAGGTTGTTAGCTTTTATGAGCTGCTGTCAAATTAAAGTCTATGCTTTTCGATTGGAGTTTGTCACACTTACTAAACTATGATCTCAACTAAATGGAAAGCAGGCAAGGCAGGTGAGCACTAAATCATGTTGACAATTGCTAATGAATATTCCAGGTGCCAGAAAGGCAGACTGGAGCTCTACTGCCTTCTAGATAATGTGAAACGAGACCCCAGGTAGAAGATTTATACCAGACATCACAAGCAGCTGTGTACTTTCCTCTATATTCCACTGCACATGAGAGCTACTTTGAGTTTATCAAAAGCGCCAACTTTTTTCCCTTGGAAAAATAAGTGATGCCTCTGGTGGTTCACAGACAAAAGCATTGTCACGGCATCTGGATTACACCATTTCACAGCGGGTCTCACTTTTTTATTTTTTTATTTTGAGGAAGAAAGGAGAGAAAGGGAGAGAAAGCAGGAGAATAAATACAAAGAACATTGGCTGCATTGCAAAGAATCTTGCTGATGCCGCCTTTTCCGGATTGCTCAGCAGCTTCCTCAGTTTGCAGTGTGGGACTAGAGGGAGTAACGAGGAGAGTGGACTCCCTCATGATCAATTACTCCACTTGTCAAACTTGCAACACCACCAACTTCTTGCCAGTGACCTTTCACCCTGGAACATCAGCTCTCATCCTCATTTTTGCTCTGCCAGCGCTGTTCCCTGTAAACTGCTATTGCACACATTTGGACCACCAAATGCACATTTATCTTGAATAAAATAAAATAATAATAACCCACCCCCAATAATTTTTAGCATAACATTATCAACAGACTTAATCTCATTTAAAAGCCCTGCTGTCTTGTTGACAAACCTCTCAGCCAGTAGGTGTATGTTTTTGTTGGTGTTCCTGATAAAGGATCCATGTGTAGATTGCTGACACTGCTAGGCACTGTGTTCAATAGTTGTGTGTTTGCTCAGGGCACTGTTAGAAGTCTTACTTTGTACACTTTTCTTAAACTATGTGACCCTACAGTTAGCATTTATTTTAATATTGACCATACTTACATTTTATTTATATGGAACCTTTTCCAAATCTAGGTTACAAACTGCTTTACAAAAGGATATAAACATTACAACGGGAGACACAATGAATACACAGTTTGAGGTATCACAAATCAAAATAGTGTACATGACTCGAGCACAAAAACACTTGAAAAAATAAAAATAGGTCTTCAGCTGTGACCCAAGAGAGTTTGCCGACCTCTGATATTACATTTGCTTATAGGAGTCACTGCTCTTTAATTCAATTGAGTTCAGTTTTATTTATATAGCTCCATATCATAACAAGAGGCAAGAATTGTCGCATATTTAAAACGACAAGGAAAGCGACAATGAGTTATTGATGAGACATAAAATCCAGATAGGGACCAGACATATCAATGTGCTGTATGAGGATTTTTAGATGATATGGTTTGGTTGTAGGCTAAAGCTACAAGCGGTTCAAAATCTTTAAAATTATTGCATTCCAGTGTCTAAAGGAAAATTCATATTTTTTTACTTGGGTCCTATGGTACAGAAGGCAGACTGGACTGTCAAGAACGTGGTTTAACCAAGGCACTAGAGAAGTGATTTTGTCAATGAAAAGACAGGGTTTGAACTCGCCATCTATTAGGACAAACACCATGTGTTGGCTTCCTCTCTTTCGCTACAGGTGATTACATTGCGAACATACCTATATAATTAATGTCTCAATGTATAAAAATAAGTCCCATGTTGGAAAAAGAATATAATTTTCCTTTAAACAAAACTCTGCAGTTATGTCGTCCTTGCCTCACTGAGTATTGCAAATATTTAAACATTAGGTCTGACAGAATGAAGCAGTCAGAATGTGCGTGCCCAATGTTTGCATTCAGGTTTTGAGTATTGGTTTGGTCTTTTTAATTAAAGTAACATTTATTGTCCTTGTCTTCAAAACACCCCCTCAGACTATCGCTTAATCATAGCTCTACCTTTTAATGATCATCATTCTTGTTAACTAAAACTATCACTGAAACCCCTTTTTCAGGCTGCCTTAATTATTGCTGTTCGGTAGCATTGTCCAGGACAAACTATATGTGGCAGGGCTCAACAAAGATGGATGAGTTCATTTATCAGGCCTCATGTTTTGCTAACACTGTGTGGCCAAGTGCCCAGCAGCCCACGTAGTCTCCAGGTCAGTTTAACCTTGAGCACAGGGGGTGTAGCAGTACTGTAAGCAGCTGTAACCCTGCCAAGAGGCAGAGGCACCTTTCACTGGCTGCACTACAATAAGCAGTCTCTGTCAGTGAGATCCAATTGTTTTTAAATGGAAATGCCCTTAGCCAGAAGGCTACAGTTAAGTTCACTTTACTCCAGTGGCAGCTACATAACATTTATACCATAGCTAACATGGCACAGTTTCACTTATGTTATGCTACTAAAGCTAGATTGGTGTTCTTAATTTTAGCCCACGTATCTGTAGGCCACGTCAAATGAGGCTTGTTGTGCTTGTTGTTCTTGTTGCCCTGCTACCAGCAGGGCCTAAGGCTGACGGAGTTGGTTCATCTTTGGTTTGTTCACCCATCCATCATTTTGATATGGAGCGTGATTTTTTGACATCTGGGGGCCAGTTTTTAGTGACTCTGATTTGCTATGGCTATTTGTAGTTCTGAGAGGATGTTGACCCCCTTACCTTTCTCAGGGCAAAAAATCAGCATATGAGATATCTCACAATCAGTGAGTGAGGTTTTCATGAAACATGCTGAGCACTTTCATGATCCCAGGGGGATATACTCATTTGATTGTAATGGCCCCATAGTCTTACCTCTGATGCCACCCTTAGGACAAACTTTTTTAGCCGTACTACCAGTAAGGCTTCATCCAGCAATGCACTGAGTTGGCCAATCAAATATGTACATTCCTGGTAGAAGACTGTAAGGCAAACAGCATAATTATACTGTTTACGTCTCGACGGAGGATACAATTATTGTGGCTGTGTAACTACAATGTTAAGTTGCGTTGTAAAATCCTGTCTCAAGCTGTATTACTCAAGTTGGACTATTAACACAATACTATTTCCGGTCTGAACACCTGCTTAGGCTAGGCAAACTATTAGTATGTTCAATGCCTCCAACACTCTTATTATGGGGTGTGATGAATTTAGCAAAATGAACACTGAAGGTAGTCCTCGCTCCTCCAAACTAGCTTTGCATAGATTGAGTTTGACAAAAAGTCTCATGAAAAAAACACTTTTACAGTATGGGTAAGCATTATTTTTGTGTTCTCTCAATTACAAATGAAAATAACCAAATCCATGTTAACCATTATACAATAACTGTCCCTTTTGTAAGATTGTGTAAAGACAGAAAATGTACCTTCAACAAGGCATTAACCATGAAGTTAGTTGCAGTAAGGCAAGAAGAATAAATCAAAGGCTGCTTTGGTCCGTGCCCCTAAGTTTGGCACCAAAACAAGACCTACTCATCACACAGCTCTGCGACTTATAGCCCACAGGCACGGTTGTGACATTTCTCAGTTTTAAGATACAGAGAGAAAAATGCTAATGAAGTGGCTGGATGGAAATGTCAGTTGTTTTTTTTTTTTTTTAGGAAATTCCTCTATGTTTTGCGGTCTGTGCTTATGTGTGCGTTCGTGTCATGTTGGAGAGGCAGAAAAGTGACTAAAGGCTGACTTTTGACTTTTTTTTCTACCCCCAGGGGCCGCGGCAGAAACGCAGAGCCACAACAATGGCTGACTCTTTCTGCCTGGAAAGAGGTGGGGAGGTTGGGGGGTACTGGAGGGGTTTATCTTAGTCATGGTAATTGGTTTGCTGGTGTGGAAGTAGGATCATTCGAGAAAACCTCATTCAGTCTGACTCCCTCCCATTTATCTGTCTGGAAGGCTGCAGGGAGAAAGAGGAGAGGGAGGGAGGGAGTGAAGGAGTGCTGCTGCAGGGGCATTTTCATACAAAGGCTGGAGAAAGTGAGTGAGTATGTCTGAAGGCTCAATCTGATGCCAGCCTGAAATGAAGGATACTTTTTTTGCATCCTGCCAAATAGCGCTTACTTTTTATCTCTCGGCATCCCCCTATGATGCCCAATGGGCCTGTTTGCATGCATGTGTAAAAGGGAAAGGTACGACTTCAGTGTGACAGGGCAGGAGTCAAATCATTTCTCAATTTCAGATTAGATTAATGAAGTCGGAAATTGAAGCGCTCTTTTTGGCCCAGCATTGTCTTTAAGCGAAATGGCTGATTCCCAAAGTACGGTAATGCATATTCTCAGCTTATCAGTACAGGTTTTATTAACTGCCGATGAGGCTGATGGAAAGACCTGTGTGAGAAGTCTGGGCTCAAATACTTTATATCACTTGGTGTTTAACACGCCTGTTCTTTTGCTCTGTTGCTGAGGCAGCAGTGTCTAGCTGCACCTGTATCTCCCCAATCACACACCATCAGCCAGCTGTTTTTATGTGTCCCAAGTGGCAACCACCATGTCGTGGACCAAGCAGTCAAGGCACAAGGTAAAACAGGTTTAAAGTTAAAAATTTTTGGTTTATTTTCAACAAAAAGCCTCATACAACAAACAAATAACTGAAAAAAAATTGAATTGAGAGTTATAGGGCCCTTAAAATAAGTCAACAAAACATAACTTTACTGAAAAATACAACAAAACAAGATGTTAACTCAACTAATGGCCCTCCCAGAATGAGACCGGAGGGAATCTATATACTAACTGATCATACCAATAAACAAATGTAGGGGAGGACAACATAAACTATAACTAAAACTCAACACAAAGAAACCCTGATTCCCCCCAGGCTGTTGGAGCTCTTGGTATGGTCCTGGGGTTGGGCCTCTGCATAAAATCAGGCTCCACCCTGAACCCCATCTTTTGTTGGACCAGGAAGGAGAACTCAGCAGCCACGTAACTCTTAAACCTGCAATTGTCATGACTGAGTACTGAAACCACTGCAGATCCCCTGTAGCTGCAGTTCCTGATGTGGCCACTAGATACTGATTCCAAAAATATCCCCCCCCCCCCAAGTTCTGGTATCTATAGATAAATGCTTCCAATGTGAGTCATTGTCAATTTTATTGTTCCTTTAAAGGATAATATGACTTTTTTACAACTTTCCTCTCATTTTTGTTGTCTATTTGTAGTTTGGCCATTTCATCAGTTTTGATAACAGTCCACTCACCAAAGTAACTGCTGAGATCTGGGAACAACAAACCAAAATCAAAGAGGTTGGAAACAACCTGACACTTCATATTATGTAAACCACTTTGGAGATAAATATTGTGAAAACTGGTCACTCGGTCAAACCAGGAAGTTGGGCTGTAAACTGTGATGAATGTTTACAATGGACAGTTTAGGTAATAATTTTACCTATCACCTTTGTTCTCTCCTCTGAAGAAGTTTGGCTTACCTGGCTCTGATCGTCTGACTGTGCGTGTGTTTCTTGCACTGTTGGACTTATTTTTTAGTGATGCTGATCTCAGCAATTTACTTTGAGTCCAATCTTGGTATAATTGAAGGCTAGCCAAACCTGCAAAAAACAGACTCAAGTTGTAACAGAGTAAATTAAAATGAATGAATATTAAGGCTTGAAGAGAAGTATATTTTGGGCTGTGTTTGCTTGATTGACTCAGCCTATCACAGTCAGCTGTGGTGGTTGCTGCTTGCACCGCTAGTCAGGTCAACCCAGGCAACACCCCTTTGGATCTTCTGGCTCCAGATCATGACAAAGATGGCGCTGTGACCTGATGGAGATCTGATTTGGATCAAGACACTCATTATTTCAATAAAATAATGGTGTGGAGTGAGTATGTAGGTGTTACTTTTTCCAGTGGCCTTGCACTTTCATGTTATGTGTGTTTGATTATGTTCCTTTTTTTTGTCACGTGGTAAACCCTAATACAGGCTGTGAAATGTCAGGGTGATCCATTGGCTTGTTTAAAGAAGGGGAATGGACAACATTATATTTGGCTCTAATACTTTTAATCCACATTGTAATTGTCTTTTGAAGAGATCCACATTTTTTACACCATGACTTGTGGTGAGTAAACCCTTAGATTCTCCTCCAATAACTAGCAAGCTGTATTTCCTGAGAGAAATGTAGTGAGACCACTTGCATGTTTTTTATTCTGTGGCCCAATTTCACAGGTGATCAGATATGCCCCTCTGGCCCACTCTCCCAACTGTGTTCAATGTGTTGATCTCGCTATCTTTCAACTTTGGCCCACCTTGCAATTTGTTCTCTTGGCCCCAATCCCTCTTTTTGGCCAGCCTGTTTGATTTATTCATTTACGTATTTATTTATTTCACCGTTTTTTCATTGTGAAATTTCTCCCATTTCTGAAAAGAGCTTCTGAAATTTCCACACGACACACTAGCGAGTCTTGTGAGGGTCACTGCACACAGATGAATGATATTGCAAGGGAAGGGGGAAGTCACCGCTGGGCTTTCTGTCTGAGGTTTTAAGGACTGTACCATGCTAGTTGCCAGGGTGACAGCTAGACTCCCACAGCGATGCTTCATTAACCCTACAAGGGAGAGTGATGGAGAGGAGAGATATTGTAGTAGCAGATTTATTCATTTTTTATCTGAAGTAATTTTTGCCACTCCTTATTAGGGGAAAAAAACACAGCACTTGCTCTATAGATGATCAACATTAAGAGCATAAAACTGACAACATATCATAGTATTCAGTATGCAAACTGACATTTCAAGCCCCTTTGCCAGACTAATGTTACACATTTTTGTACATGAGATAGACTTTAGACTGGCATTACTTGCGGTGGGCACACAAAACTACCTAGCAGTTGATGTTAACTATTATCATCCCTTGTCTCTACAGTTTTTTATTTACAGTAGTTTTGTATTGTAGACTGTGGTGAAAACTGTAAACTCTAGGGGCTGCTTCTTTTTTGAGTCAGCATTACTGCAAAATATCTGCTCCGCTTTATTGCAGAAAAACATGTGCAGAAACAATCCAAAGCTCTTTATTAAAGAGCAGATCCAGTGATTGAAAGGGCCCATTTCTGAGCTGAAACGCTGTCATGAAGCTATGATCCAGCAGCACGTGAACACCCAAAATCTATACATTATGTATTGCATTGTGGTGTATGCATGGCTGCTCGGCTCTATACTCGCACAGATTTTGATGCATCAGCAGCACTGCCTTCTGCTCTCTCTTAACTCTTGTCCATCACCCCCTGCTATTCATAGAGCCCATTAATGATTTATTGAATAACAAATTGTGAGTAATGGGACCCTAATCCGTCATCCTACGGCTGAAATGCTCATGGCTTCAAAGATGCTTTCTTTATTTAATGTCCAAAGATTTCCAAATTTATTTTCACAATTGCTAATGGATTAATTCAATTTTATTTCTAGGGAATGGAACTTGGTTTGAGAGTGGATGGAGGTGAGCTGACCTCTTTGAACTTACACTTGCCTTTACACACAAACCTCTTCCCTATATTGTGATGGTATTCCAGCTGTATGACTCTCACTTGAATTAGTCTTACCATTCAGTTTGATGCTGCTGTTGTTTTTTTATAAAGTTGCATGACATGACAGTTACAGAGAGCTGCACTGGAGTGAAGGCTCCTTCTATTAATAATAGCAGGCAGATTAAACCTCTTTTATTTCTCGCATTCTTAGATCAATCCATAAAACCAGATGGCCTGTGAAGAGGTATTGTGTGTGCAGTGGGGAAAAGCAATATCATTCATATAATTTTTAATTGGTTCCCCAAGGGCAATTGATCATGTGAAAAAGACGAGCACTAAAGTATTACTGAGCCACAGAAATTTTGGAGCTAATTTGAAATGAGCTTTTTCCCCCTTCTTTTTTAAATGAAAACATGTTGAATGTATATTTTCAAACATTCCAGGCAGCCAACGGTTTCCATTAATTTCTGTGCAGTGTAAAAAGAATTTAGTAGACTCGTGAAACTTGCTCGAGTCATGTAATCCATTACAGTGAACATTAAGTTCCCCAAAATTTGGCAGTGTTGGATTATTAGCGCCAGAATTTCAAGAAGTACTGAGGTCGTGAGTCCAAGTTTCCCCAATGATGACCCTCTCAAAAGTTCCTGACCAGATGCTAAAAATCTCCAAAGTATTTTGGATTTTTCATATTTTACTTTTACAGATAACTGTTCAGTTAATTGGCTCTTACATTTCTAAAACTCAACAACCTGTTGTGTAAAAGGCAATGCTGTGATGTAAAGTATACATGATTTGATTTACGTTGTTAAACATGCAAAACCACTGGTATGGTTCTTTTTGCTATATAGTGTTATATTTCTGTTATATACCATTCACACCAACTGCATCCTTGCTTTGTGTGAATGCATCTGGCATCAACATTTCAACAGCCAATGCCACATAAAGAAGCAAACTGTTGCAGTCTTGACAGTACAGATGATATTGTAGCTATACTGTATATTGGAGCTTACAAATTATGGTGTGGGATGGCTTACATTGGCCACTACAACCAGCTAACGTATTGGATATTTTGGCTTTAAGTTAACCTACATTAAATGAGTAAGAAATTGAGCCACTTGTGGTCAGACATGCACATCAAATTTAATGACAACCTGATAACCTGGAACCAACTGCAACTGCCACAACAGGTGGGGAGCACAGCATCCCGTATAAATTAAACAGACATGTTGGTGTGCAAGTCAACACTCTGATGCAGTTGTGTACCAGGCTTAAAACGCTAAATGCATATTACTTTTCTGCGCAGTTCAGTCAGCCTCAGAGTCAAAGAGTCTGACTGCCCTTAGGTTTAAGAAGTGCACAGATGGTTATGAGACTCATGCTTGGTGTAATCCCCAGGTTATGGAACATAGTTACGTGATTAATTAATAAGCTCCACCAGGCTGAAGGTATGCTGTGGTTTGGAGCCAGGAAAATGGCCCTAACTCCCCACTCACAGCAGGACTGTTCCAAGTGGGCTGGAAAATGTACAGTAGAACCCAAAACCCCACAAATAAACCATCAAACCGTGTGTAACCAGGAATGAATAAGGAGCCCTTATTAAGACATCGTGCATCTGAATAAATGATTCAAATGTGTGCAGGAGAGTCGAACTCTGAAGATGTGCTTTGCATAAATAACATCCTTGCTACTGATTCAGTCTGCAGGAGCTGGCACTAACAGTGTTGGCATTCAGGTAACAGGACAGCATCCAGATCCCTCCTCAGCTTTGTGAGACACATACAAAAGATTTTTTACAGCTCACACATTGAAATGTGTGCTAAAGTGTGATAAAATCTGGCACACCTTTATCCAGTTCCATTTACAATATACAGTGTGCCACTAAACAAGTTATCCCCCATACATTACGGTGGCATAGGAAAGATTCTGCACCCCAAACTGCTACAGTACTTTCATTTCATTTTCAGCTGAAATAATTCTTAATTATAATGCAGCTTCTTTCCAATACAGATGATTATGCAACATTTTCATTCAGGCATTCAAATAATTAAACTCCTCTTGTACCCTGAAAAATAAGACGACTCTATGTTCAGCATCCCACAAAATACAGTATTTCAGAACTCTAACTACATGTTTCCCTTTAAGGGCTGATCAGACACTTGTAATGCGTTTGGGTGGTAGTCTAGTGTGATTGGAGCACCTTAATAATATCGTCATGTGACATTTGATATTTGGACTGGTCAATTCAGTGTTTCCTAAAAATTATTTGCACCAAATCGTTATTAATGGCACATTTTCTGTTACTAAATACTTTAGAGCCACATGTTTGGAAACAGCATAATAATGGTGCTGTTTATGGTGTTAGACTGCAGTTAGAGCGTTTTATATTCTGCAAAATCTCATTCCTTCCTCCATGTTTTTGTGAAGTACAGTCTGATTAATTTTCATCCTGATTGTTTAAACAGCCTTCATTGCCTAATCTACTATCTATAATGCACTATCAACATCTTACAATTAAAATATAAGATGTGACTATTGTAACTATGGCCTTGTTTGTACCTGTTGCCCAGCTGAAACTGCACTTTTCATTTTTCATATTCAACATTCAATGCATTTAAAGGGTAGTTCACTTATTGGCCTCTGAGGGACACTTGCATCAGCTTGTCCATGTGCAACAATCCTGTCTAAAGTCTAAAAATCCTGTGTAAAGTATAAAAGAAGCACTGAAACACAAGTTAACATATTAGAATTTTTGTGTTTGCGTACTGGCATCCACTGAGAACTGTAGTACTGTGTTTTCTGTCCCTTGCTAACCCTCACATTCCTGGTGTTATATGCATTAGTGCAACCACCACGTCATAGTAATTAGCATTTATTCATGCTGATGCTACTGTCTTGACATGGTAACCTATACTGTTCTCTCGGAACTGTTTGACTTCACAGTTTGGTATAGTTAGTGCCATTTACCTCTTTGAAATGAGAGAGTTATGTGAGGAAATCCAGTGCAAAGCAAAAGATCGGGCAGTTGATGAAGGTAGGTAGACAGATAGTTGTGACTGATACCCAGAAACACGTCGAGTGATGAGCAATGATTTTGCAGTAAATAACTTAAATCTCCTATGCAGTGCAATGTTTGAAGCAAGTGCACTTCTTAATTTGTCAAAATGGTACTGTTTGTTTGGTTTGTTTGGCTACTCGCTTTTTTTGGAAAGGCCTTGGTATGCATTAAACAAACTAGGCCACACAACGCGCCTGCTCTGAATGGCCACACTCGAAGGTGGTGCGAAAAGCGTGGCATTAGAGCCTCCTTTTGACTGCATCCCACTGCCTCCCCGATCTCCTTCCAAAAATTCTGTCTTTTAGGTGTCTTTTGCAGTCTCTGTGCAGTTAATTGTACAAGCGTACGAGTGGAGATAACGGAGCATACTTTCAGACAGTCTCTCCTCAGAATCGCTCAATATGTGTCAGACTTGGTGGTACACACAAAAAGTGATGTATGACAAAAGAGAGCTTGAGAGAGAAGTTTAAACCCTGCCTATATTCACAAATGTATATCGAAAAATCTGTGAGTGGTTTTGAGGTTGTGGTTCTAAAGTTGTAGCATAACCACTAGAGGCTCCATCGATACATTCGCAGAGGGAGCTAGCATATAAGGTCAGAGCATCAGTGCTGCGTTGAAACAACACAATGAAATATATGATTCAAGTTTTTCAAGATACACCACCCCACACACACTACTTCAGGATCTTCATGGATAATGCATGTCAGGTCTGAGGTCAGGAGGGAAGGTGGGACACCAGGATAGCAGCACCAGATCTTATACAACCTTTATTGCTGACTTGTGAGCACATCTTATTCACTTTGACATTCTATGGAAGTTGTTTTTCATATTTCTATTTTTCCGTGTCTGTGTGGTAGCTGAGTAAAGATGCATGAGGAGATAATGGAGAACAGGATGGTATGTCCACAAACCGGCCAACCTGTTGAGGTTTCACAGCCTTGGATGCTGCTTTAGCACTACGCAGAAATTAAATGGGCCCCAGAACAGGTTTGAGTAAAAGGAGGGGAATTTGAACAATTCTTTTTAATTCTGTTTTATGAGCCACGGCAGATTCTCCTAACAACAATTGCACTCGGCAGATAATGATGGCTTAAATATATACTCAACTGGGGCCTCGTAATTAAATGATTTGAGGGGGTATGCAGTGAGCTGTGATTGTGTGCCAGTAACTGTTTTGTTTCTGATTATGCTAATACTGGGCATATGGAGCATACAAGAATTCTCTCCTAGTTTGGCTGGTGCAGGGAGGCAAAAGTGACATCGCTCCCATTCACGGTGGTAATGGAACGGTCCTTGCTTCACTAAGGCTCCAAAAAAGCATGGCATTTGAATTGTTTTGCTTACTTGAACTTTTAAGAGGGATTTAGCATGCGTGCTCTTTCAATGAATAAAAATGATGTGAAGTGAGTGTGTGAGCGAGCTGAGGGGGAGCTGCGCCCCGCGATGCTGTGTTGACTTGCTCGTTGGAATTTCAGAAGAGTCGTTTTGATATTTAGCATCATTGTCTGGCATATTCCACACAACACTGTGAAATTTGACCAGTTTCTATTATTCAGATGGCGTGTCATTAAAAAGATGGGAAGTAATGTCTCACTAGGATGTCAATTTATTATGGTAGGTAATTGTGAGCAGCTGGTTGGCATTCCTGTAATAGTTTATAGCTGGTAGTCTGCAGATACGATAGCCAGGCTTTACCCTAAATTTTGCCTGTTGGAAAATGCTTACACCCAAGCTGTGTAGCGCTCCAAGCTTGATAAGTCAAATGTTAGTTTGAGATGTTGGTGTAGGTAAGAGATGGTTTGATTTAGATGTAGATTAGAAATGGTTTGCTGAGACTTTAATGTGTGAAACTAGTTAGGAGCTAACACATGGCGAAGGCACTAAACCTTACAGCAGCACTACCAAGGGTGTTTGGTGAAGTTCCAATATGACACCTTACCACTGTAGTCAAAATTCGATCAGTTTCAACTTCAACCTTGTTTGCCGGTGACCTTTCAATATGCGACTATTGTGATGACAGGTGACTGTGACGCTTGAAAGCGAAAGGACGAAAGGTTTCATTCTGCCAAACCCAATTCTTGATTGTTTGGTTCTTACATGTCTTGTTCTCTGAAGGAGGATAATTGCCAGTGCGTTCTTTTGTATTAAGTGAGAATTGGACAACATTTCAAGCTCTTGCTGTGATTGGTTGAATTTGCATCACTCTTTGCCATTGCAGGCTAGCAGATCCCTGGAGGTTCTGTTTGATTGTCTCCTGGCAAGCTCCCTCATGTAGGGCTTCACCCCATTCTCCCTCTCCTACTTCTGACAGACCTTGGACATGCTGGCACTTTTAAATGAAAAAAGCCCTCTTCTGAGTGAGATCAAATCACAGTGAGGCTGGTGCACACAGATCATCCCTCAGAGCTGCAGGAACACAGAGGCTTTTACTCCAAGCAAGCCAAGTGAATTCACAGAGGACCCTAAAAGCCATGTAGCCTGTCAGGCTGTATTTATAGAATGTCTCCTAGGCAGCCATGTCCTGATTCTGGGAAAACACAATATAATATTTATATAGTGTGAACAGAACAATGTACGGATCAAGCTTTATGTGGGGGGCAGATGTAGACAGTTTGTCTATAAATCAAGAGAGTTATGAGCTCTTGATAAAATAATGTTTGTGGCCACATTGGGGAGTAGAACAGCACCAAGGAGCAGGGAACAAATACAAATAAGTTTTCACTCAGGTGTTATAATGTCAATCTAATTAGCTTGGGTCTTAAGCCTCTTCATAACATCTTCAGTTTGGTCCGAGAACATTGAACTATACCCTTGTCTCACAGGAAGACACCAACCTGAAGCACAATTATCACATTTAGTGGCATTCATCAAAATGGAGCCTGCTGCAGTGACAAAATAGTGGAAATAATAGGTGTCAAGACTGAAACCAATAATATCCTGGCTTCCATTACATCAAGGCGCATGATTTAATTGGAAGTGCCACGCTGGTGTTGCAAAATATAAAATATTGATATCACATTTTTTGTGTCACTCCTCAGAAATGTGTTTTGTGTTTACCTCACCAGCTGCTGTTACCAAACAGTCTAAAGCCCCACGGGTTTCTTTTCCATGCGGCTTGTGTTTAGCATAATAGGCACAGTAGTGCACTGCCCCCGCGTTTTGCCTCTGTCAGCCCTATTAATCGGAAGTCAAATCACTTCCATTAGATTTCTGGGGTAAAGCATTTGGCTGGTGGGATTTGCTGAAGCAGGACAGAGGGAGAAAAAGGCAGGAGAGGGGGAAAGATAGAAAGATGAGCACAAGGCAGAGAGAGAATGGCTGCTGCTGATAAGCTGCAGGCAAAAAATACGCAAACCACCGCAGTATATGAGAATGATGAATCAGGGATAGTAGTCACCCTGCAGTGAATGTTGTCATCATGGGACATTTTCTTCAGAGACAACACTTACCTGTCACAGCATCTGCGTTCAGAGGAGCAATAATGGGCTTTGTTCCCAGGCTTCAAGGTGCAGCTGGGGTGAGTGTGTAGGGGGTGGTGGAAGGGTATGGGGTTTTATAGGAAGAGCAGCCCTGGGGGAATGATTTAACTTTCACTGATTTGTGCAGATTGTGCTAAATGGGCCAGGTAATAATTGCTGGCAAAAGTAAAGAGGTCATTCCCTCTGCATCCATTCAAGTTTGTTTTTACTGATCTTTATAGCTGAACTCAGCTTTACGTGTCTATGGCCTAACTTGCAGCAAGAGTTTTAATGATTTTTTTTTTTAAAGTAAGAAGTGTAGTAAATATTTCAGGTAAATTCTGTTTTGAGTTCAATTCAATTGATTTCAGTCATTTTTTATTTTCTTCAAGGGACACATAACAGCAGGTGATGTAAAAATGTAAGTCAGAAACACGCACAGTGTGTAATGCTCCAACAACACCTGTATTAAACCATAAAACAACATCTCAATCCATAGAGACATTATGGCAAGAGTAAATAAAGAAGGGTGCCTTCCAGATCTAATTGATATAGGCAATATAAGTTTTGACTTGTATTAGTAACACCAATAATCATGTTATTACCAAAGTTTCATCCTCATTATTAATTACATACATTATGATGGACCTGTTTTAGATCAATAAGTAAGTAACCTGAACTCTATAAAAGCTAACTCTATAGTTTATAAAAAAACAAGTTGCTATATGGATTAAAATACAGCTTTTGTAGATGGGTCAGAAGAAACCTTAGGATTTTTACTGTCTTGTCAGCTTGAAAGCTCCTTTTATTTCTGCTGTCACAACCCATCAACACAGTTTGTGGCTGTTGGGTTGCTTTTGATCAGCTTTTACTGTCTCGGTATGGATTGAAGTTTAGGGGCTCCATATGACTAATGGGCACATTAGACAGCAGCCAGCAGTGCTTGTTGAGAGATTATTTGCCGTACTGAATCCATGGAACCCCGCTGGCCGGCAAGATTCCCATTGCCCCGCTGTTTAAGCTCGGTGTTGACAGGTCAACATGACTGACACCAGAGCAATTGGTCGTAGTGGCCCATCTGGGTGTGTGGGAGCTGGGAGGCAGAGCAGTCTGACCTCACACTGCGAGGCACCAGAGCTCCAAGCTGGCATCCGAAGAGAAGGGAGCTTAAGTCTTATTAGAGAGGGTATTACATCCAAACACAGACACGCCACTTATTAAGACAACACTATCTGGGGAACAAAACAGGAGATTAAAGACCCGTCCCATTACACTGTAGGTCACAGAGGGCTTCTTGGCACTCTTGTAATCTGGAAACAATCACCCATGGTTGACTAACCAACAGGGAGTCTGAAAGCATTTTGTCTCATTGGGACATTTTTCCTGCAGTGAGTCTACCAACTGTTGAGGGCCACAAAGGCAATATAGCAGTCAATTCACCCACTATAAGTTCCCATAAGAGCGTATTGGTGCAGACCTTTTGGCCCAGGTGCACACAGCATAGAAACAAAGCTGTTCCACCATGATTTATAAGTCATTACCAAAGAGCAAGCCTAACAGATTTCCTTGGCAGTACGATCTTGTATTGCATACCAGCCCGCATATGACTTGCTGTTTTGATTTCTTACCTTTCTGCCTCTCGACACAGCTGATGGCCTCTCTTCCAGCGTGGGTAATAAGAGCTGAATGCATTAACCTTGTTTTCATTTACTCCCCGTGGATACAGCATGGGCCCACCAAGTTGGAAATTCTTCTCCTTTTTGGCAGTGTACTTTATCATTGCTGGCACTTTCTGTTAAATCTGGGGACCTTTTCATGACCTCCCTTCTCTGGTCCTGGGAGAATTCTCCTGGAGGTGACTGCAGCCTCTGCTAGTGGATTGGGAGTTTATCAGCCCTCAATCCATGCCTCAGGCTGCCATGTTCATTGCTTTAAGGCTTCCCAAACTGCAGCTACCAATAAAAATCTGGATGGGTTTTGATACTGAATGGCCCCAGCTCAAATGTGTCAACGCTTTTGTAGACGCTACAAAGAGTTGATTTCCACGGTTAGGGTTGTTTTGGGCAGTCCAAGCTTCAGTGGAAGGCGCGGAGGCCCACTTTTAACTTGCTATACAACTGTTTTTCACTAAATAAACAGGAATGGAACAGACAAGGAACCAGTACAAGGTGACTTCAGAGACCAAACAAGAAATAACACTAGATGCAAGTTGAAGCAACAGGAAAGATTTATTTCATCATCACTCAGTTTCATCCTTATATTGGGTAAAATTTAAACACAACCACACATATTCATTTTGCCCTAATGACATTTCCTTCACAACTCTGGGAAAATAAAGCTAAACCAAACTCAGTTACTACAAATGTACACATTCTGCTGTCAAGATAATGAAATCTCGCGCATATCTAGAGGTTAGAGCAGTGTCACTACAAGAAGTCAGCCTTTTCGAGGTAATTGAGTTCATAAAATTTAATGGAGGGTATTACTGTTCATGCCTAAATAATTCCCCCAGTAAAAACCTCACTGGGCTTGCTTTTACAGCTCCTCAGTTTTCATATCTTTCATTCTACTTATATATTTGCATTTGCTCGATTTTGAAACGAGCGTTCTATAGATAACATACTGTACAGTCGGTGCTGTTTCATTAACAGTGTGCACAGGATGTCTTTGCTACACCATGGCCTTGCTTCGACTCCCTTCTATCCTGCACAGCATTGCCTTGCATTTCAATACACACTGGGGCCAGAAGCGCAGTTGGCACTCTCAAACCTGATCGTGCTTTTAATGTGCACAAGCTATTAATCAGCAGTTATATTCTAGGCCATGGGGTTTATGAGACACTGTGTTACTAGGACTGTGGGTTGCCTTGCATATTTTTCTCACCCCATCACATTGTAACAGCTGTTTCATGCCATTGGGGGAACTTTGAGGAATATTCGACCAATAAAACCTGTAGACCCTGGCCTGTGACACACAGGACGCAAACAACACTGTCACTTTTCACTGCCTGCATGGCAAGGACAGTTCGGTTTCATCTGGTAAGCTAAAGAAAGGTCCACAGATCCTTGTACGGTGGATCTTTTTCCTCTTTGGTGACCAAACATCTAGGAAAAGTTGCCATACTGGGATTAATGGAGTTAACTAGTCCGAGGGTAGAGAAACAGGAGCTTTAATGCATATCAGGAGCCTGTTTGATACAGAACCATTGGTTAGCTTTAACTTGATTACATCACTGTCTGAGAGTGTATTAGTGCTCAGCAGGGGCAAAGTTTGAGAACAATTAAATCACTCACATTTAGTATTTAATTTTAAAGTGATTCAAATTGAATAATTAAAATAAGATGATTAAAGATAACTGGAGTGTTAAGATGTCTTAATTCCTGCTTTCTAGCAATATTTTATGGGAATCAGCCTCATCTCTTTACATAACAGGATGTGCATTTCAGTCATGGTGGAGTGGATTAAAAAGTGGCGCCAGGTTTACTAAAGCAGACTTTTGCAGAGTACAAGAGGACGGCAGCAGGCATCTCATGAGTAGCTTTCAAATAGTGTGAACTGTAAGGCAACCTCTTGTCCTATGGTTTTTATCACCTCTATCTCATAATTCCCCAGTGTAGTCTATGTGTCCACTTGTCTTCATGTGTAGGAAGTAGGTGTGATAACTTGAATTCTACTGCAGCTTTTAAATGGAGACAGGAAAGTTCCTTGTAAAATACATTTGAAATTAGTCTAAGGAAGCCATAATATGCATAAATAAGACAAAACCCTCATGCTCCAAATTAGTAGTCTGTAGTAGTGACTCCTGTTGGTTAGGAGTACAAAAGTTGACTTGTAATGTGCTTGTGTAAGGTTCTTCCCCAGCTACAAGCTTTTGTGCTCCAAAAGGTACAATCCTTATTTACTTTTCTTTCCGAGTGTGTACATACGCTGGGAAGTGTTGACTGTCTTTAAGCACTAAATGCATTTTAAGTTGAGTGTCAATATTTTAAGTGGCTGACTGAATAAGTAAATGACTTGAGTACTTAGCAGGTTCTGTCTGGCATTTCTCTTAATAATGCAAGAGCTTTGTAACTCCATTAAATTTGCTTGCATTGCATCGGAAATACCAAATTTCTCTCACTAATGAAGTATACCAGTTTGAATACAAACATTGTTTGCAATAACATGAAAAAACAAGTGGCTTACAGAGCAATGTGGACTGGCTATGCTGAGATCATGGCTTATAAATTGGCTAAAATGGTAAATGTCAGTCTGTTTTTACAACAGAATAAGAGTTAAAATGGCTTCATTTTTTAATCCTAGTACATCAAAATGTAGCTGTGTTGGGCACATTTAGTGGTGCAGAATATTTCAAAATATGACACGCATTACCTTGCTGAATGGTCAGTCAAGGGCTGCCGAACTTTCAGAACTTTCAAAGGAGAGGGGCTGTAAAAGCATTCAATGGGAATCACAACAGGCTTCATGCAAATAGAGATTATGGTACAAAGGATCTTAACCTGCTTTGCAATGGGCCAACCAGCTGAATTTCAAATTTGAGATATCAAGAATATCCCACTTGCACAGGAAGAAAGTACCTAAATGGCAATCTGAGCTTTTTAACTGTAATGCCAATTTACAATCTGAAATACAACGGTTAAGTATGGGGTATCTTTAATTTACATTTTCAGTCTCTGAAAAAGTTTTATACTGCACATGCATGATTTTCAATCTAAAAAGCTGCATACATTAATGCAAAAACCCTGGTATAGTCCTTTTAAAAGCTAAATTGCTCTCCATAATAATTGGCTCACAAATAGCTCATTTGCGGTGCCTTGTTTACTATTAGAAGACTGACAGATTAAAATATTACCTCATTAAGTGAATGAGCTATCATCTCCATGTTCTTTCATCGTTGTGTTGTGCATTTGTTGACAAACGCACAAGTTTGAGATGCACTGCGGAGCTACTTGGAGATTCACAGATGTACTGTACACAAGCACTGCACACAATCAGCATCAGTAGCTAGAGGCCTGTGCCAGTGATTTGTCCTGTATCCACTGCAAACTAACCCCATATGACCCTGGGAGAGGGCCACAGCAGGAGTCAGCAGACGGGCTCCCTCTCAGGGAGCTCCAAGAGGTCATAGGGGCATCACTCCAAAACTTTGGCAAGGGTGTCCTCCCATCTGTTGAGGGAAATAAGTGCTGTCCAATGATTGGCCACCCAATTGACTGGGGCAACATGGCCGTGGGTAGGCGGGGACAGACAGAGAGCTCCCTGCCAACAGCTGCATCCCTGCAGGGAGGGCTGTTTGGAGTTTCCATCCATCCATCCTTTGCCCTGCTCTCAGGACAGCAGATTGTATTTATTACATATTTGCATATATATGAGGGCCCCTATTTTTACAGCTTTTTAAGCAGCACACTGCATTGAGATTACATGAGACTGAGGACAGACCGTGAGAGATGTCGATCCATCGGAAAATCAGAGGATAATAGTGGAAAATGCTGCAGTTATTGCCACTACAATACCAGCAAAAGAAAGGTATTGCTATGAATTTACAAATATGCAATGGACACTGTCATCCCATATGCCCAGAAGAATGTTAAATAATCAGTACTAAATGTTTCTGGTTTCCTTGGTGGCTTGTTACCACACTTAAACATAAGATATGTTACAGCTTACAGGTGTTTTCAGGGGAATGAGCCACCAGACAGAATATAGTTTCACACGTAGCTCAAGGTGTCTTCTGAGCCAGGACAGTAACAGGGCTAAAGTGTGACAAAGTCAGATTTAGTTGATGACATTGCCCACCTATTGCCCACCTCCTCTACACTGAAGCAGAGAGAAGGATTGAACCTGGTCTACCTGTCTGTTTATTCATTATGCACATTATATGCTGCAAAATTTTGGTGACGCTTTTAGATAACAGTGCTGTTTGGCCTAAAGGGAGTGCTACACTGTTTGTCTTGTTGTCTGTGTGTCAGGCAAAATATTTCATTTCAGATTAAATGTTTTGAGATGCAGTTGGAAGGGATATGGGAATATGTAATCCCATCAGAGTGATCTGGGCTGTCGCAGGGTCTCTTCCCAGTTGCACCTGCCCGGAAAACCTCCTAAAGGAAGGTGTTTTGAGCCACGTAAAGTGGGGTGGGGTGGGGTNCGACAGGTGGATTGATCTGCAGTAATTCAGGTGTCGTACTAAAGTGTCATGGTGAAGAGGGAGGTGAGCCTTAAGGTGAACCTCTCGATTTACCTGTCGGTCTACGTTTCTTCCCTTTCATATGGTTGAGAGCTTTGGGATGACCGAAAGAATGAGACAGAATGAGACAAAGAGGCATCCAGAAGGAGCTCGGCGAAGACTTGCTACTCCGTCGGGTGGAAAGGAGCCAGTTGAGATTGTCTGGCTGTGAGCCTATTATTGGCAAATCAAACATAAGGTGGATTTTCCATAATTCACCTTCAAATTTATATAGGTCATGCAGGTTTGCAGCCTGTACAACAGCCTAAGAAGCTATTAAATATTTAAATGATCCCAGCAGAAGAACCGTTTCTCATTATCTTTCTCAAAAATCACTTATTATTATTATTATTATTATTATTATTATCATTATCACTTATAATTTAAAGATGAGGGTATTAGCAAAAAAGTAGAAATATTCACTGGTGTTGTACTGTCCTGCCGACTTGTTCTGGCAAATCCCAACCTTCTTCTAGGTTAAGTCTCTCTGCAGTCTCAAACCCACAAGTCATGTGGCTGCCAGCATGATAGATGGCCGCACAACCGATTAACCGTGTTTTACGCTCACTTGAATTAGATGGACAGTATTTCTGTCAGAGCAGCAAGTTGAGACAGGAGGATTAGGATGGGGTGTTTTTTCACTACAGCATTTCCTCTGTTGTCTGTTTCTATTTCGTCCCCTTCAAAGACAAACACATACAGACCCATACACTCATACATACACAGTCTCCTAGTTATTGTTGTACTATACAACAGTGTGAAAATTGCATGCCTGGTATAACACAAATCTTTTTCCATTTACATCGGAGTCCATGAATAATATGGCATAAAAGCACAACATTTCAATACATGTTGAAGTATAGTTCCAGAACACGAGTCATCACAATAATATCAGTTCTGGCCATCTTTTATTTTTTATTTTTTATTTTTTTTTATTAGTCTCTCCACTAGTAAATGGGTTTTTATACAGTATATGGATATTTCCTAAGCTGACTGTGATAGGATTTGAAAAAGTCTAAACTCTTGTTTCAATAAACACTGAATAAGAAACCATCAATCTGCTCATGTTATGGTGAATTCCGTTTAATTATAAAGTTAAATACTATGAAACGTTGTAATTTTGCTATCTACTCTCCAACAATCAGGCACAAAAGAATGTACTTACATTAGTAATTTCATTGTGATGTTTATGGAAAGTTGAAAGTTGCTATTTTCATTTGTTTTGCTGATTGTTCAGTCATGCAGTTTATATATTAAAGGCTTACCGCTGTAAGAAGTGCTAACGAGAAGGAAAAATGCCAAGACACTCTAGTGACACGTTTTCAGAATACATGTCTCACAAGATGTTCACAAGTTGGCTTAAACGCTTCTCCGTTTATCCATACCTTATGGTCAACCCACATTCAGTGTTTTCTGAAGTGTTTTTAGTAATATGTCTCAGAACAGATGTGCTTCTAATTCAAGACGCATACATGTATGTGTCCAACCAAAACATGAATGTCACCCAGTGTAGCACATGAATACACGACATCTATTTCTTTTCCTCTTGTGCCTTCTTCCTGGCATCATGTTGCTTTTCGGTCTGGATTCAGGGTTCATGTTCATGTTACTTGAATTATCTCTTGGATTACCTTCTTGTGGATGGATCTTAAATTAAATGATCTTTCTTACCTGCTGGTTGTTTGCCAAAACACTGAAAAAACAGCCTTCGCTGAGTTTTCTTTTTTATGTTTAGACTTACCATTAAATGATTATGAAGAAAAGTTAGCTATTTCTATGCCTGTTTACTGCCTTGTTTGTTGCCACTGTTAGGCTTGGTTAAAAGCTTTGTGGTTTCACCAGTCTGGCTTGTCAGGATCTGGTCCACACAGTCTTTCCAGCTGTTCAGAGCCTTTAATCTCATTGCACAATGTCAGTCACAAGTATATTTACACCCCCTCTGAATGTGGCAGGTGAATGTGCCAGAGCAGCAACGTTTGAGAAACTGAAGTTCAACGGCATCTCATCCTTGTTGAGTAGTGAGACATGAAAACGATCATGTAGGTTTGTCAGATTGCACTCTTTCATGCTAAAGCAACAGTCAACAGCTAGCTTCTTTTTATTCCAGTTTTAGTTGTATACTCTGCCGTGCATTGTACCTGGATTATTTTTCGCAACAGAACGTTCCTGATAATGACAGAAAAGATGAGTCCAATCTATTTTTACATATACTACATTTTCATAGTACTAGCTGTCCATGAAGGATCTACATAGTGCTAAAATCCTGCAGGCTTATGGTTATGGCTTTTTTCCAAGCTATATTATTTATCTACGTGTGTCTGTTTTTATTTTTTACAGGTCCTGTAGTACTTTACATCTTTATGTCACATGGTTTACATCTTTCTGTCTCTCTCTCTTTCTCTCTAGGTAAGTGAGATTGGGTTTTCCTCTTCGTCCATCCTGAAACAAGCACCTCTAACCTCACCCGTCACAGAATGCCCCCTGGAGATAGCGGGTGCCGAGGTGATTCATTGGTAGCAGTGCTGGTTAAAAATATTCCTCCTCCTCCTTCTCCCTCTGCTCCACTTCCCCCTGACTGTCAGAGGAAATGAAGACAGCTCCTGTTCACCACTAAACAAGGCCCTGTAAACTTGTATAATTTTAATGTCCCCTAACTCCTTCCAGGCATGGAATATGTGTTCAGGTTGGTGTAAAATGTGACGAAGAGGCCTGAATGATGTCGAGGCAACAGGGAAAAGTGGGTGTGTGCCTTTGAATGTGGTGGACAGACACAGTGAAAGGACAGCAGTGGTCTTTAGAGGGTGGCGACGTGTTATCTTTGTGCAAAAAGCTGTCTTTTCCAGTTCAGCTCCTGCTGAGAACTGATTGGTAGGTTGTGGGTTTGCCCTTGTCTTGCATTGATGCACAGAACCAATTAATCATTGTTCTTTATCTAGACCTTTTATTAATTTGGGTCGTTGACAAAGTTTGTTGTTGACCTTGTGCTTAGTGGGTCTTTTTCCAGTGTACCTTTCCAAGTCAGATACTCATTAAGCTCGGGAGGAAAATGAGCAAGCAGAATATGTGATCATTCTATTTGAGGTCCAAAAGTTTTCACAACTCGAGGAAAGAATCCTGACCTTGACAGGGGACGATAAATAATTATCATTACAATGTCTCTGATACAGTTTTGCTCCATGTGATTATCCCTCCTTCCTTGTCCTTCCTGCTGATATTGGCCTGAAGTACATTTTATCTTCACCTTCCAGGCGGACCAGATTAATCCAGTGAAATGTGTTTTAGCTAAGTCAGTGCACTAAATGGGGAGAAGAGGGAACCCAGTGGTTCTGTGTCTCTTGAATTACAATGAGTTTGGCTCCTGTTTCAAAAATGTGAGAACGGTGTTTTTGTTGCAAAGATCAATCACTTCATAGAGCATTGTTTGGGTTTTAACTTTTGAGGACCTTGTTGGCTTTGGGGATGATGAATTTTTCAGCAATGCTCCCATGGACCCGACATCCAACTGATGCAATGAGACTGCAATTGTTTTTGCTTTTGAACAGTGGTTTCTCAGATCGCCGTAGTTGCCTTACTGTGTTTCTGCTGGAGTGGCTCTGCTGTGAAGCCATTCTTCTAAGCTCCAGACTGCAGCTTTTATTGGGAGATTGTGTGCTGGGCGCGGCGCAGCAAATTAACCAAGGCCTGCAAAGGTTAAATGCTGCTACCGGGGACCTTGTGCATGAGGCGGGCAGTGCCACATCATCGGCAGCTCCCCTCCAGCCTTTCTGTCTTGTCAATCACGGCTGTCCACATCACAGCCCATTCATGTCCCTGTGTGAAACAGTGTCCATTGTAATGGCATCACATTACGCAGAACATATTCATGTTTGGCAGCAAAACAAGTGTCCAGCATTCATTTTCACTCCATTTATCTTCATATTTCTATGCATGTTCACAGTGTGAGTGAATGGAGCTTTGTTCACGTCCATACAGATGACCTCTCAGTTTGGTCCTCAGAACACTGGCTCAATGGGTTGCTGTGTTCACTCTTATACAGAGACAGCATGGCCCCTAAAGACCCAAGGACTCCCAGATGATGGAGTGACTGAGACATCTGCCATGGAAGTACAGATGGTCGCCTTGGGTACACTGTACCCTGTTGAAGCTGAAAAATATGATTTCAACCTAAGTAAGCTGTATTGACTGAGATGTCTCCTGCAGTCGTCCCCAGGTTGTTGGTGCAGGCAGTGGGTGGTGGATTGATTACTGTACAGTATTCCTACAAGAGAGCAGTGACCTATAATTCTACCATAAACCAGCAATATTTTGTTTGCACGGAGATACAGTTTCCTTGAAATGTCTCTGAATAGACAGCATTCAGTGTGGCATCTTGTTCAAGTTAGTTGATTTCTGATTGGGTGATTTTTTATTTTATTTTTTTAAAGTAATCAGTAGTAAGTATGTGTAGTAAGAGTGTATCTGTCCCGCCAGTGTCATTTTAGGCAAAATAAGCTGCGGTAGCTGTTGCGAGGTGCATTTTGTTTTTATCACAGAAATATGTTGACTTAAGAGTTTCACTTAGAATAACCTGTACAGCTGCTGTTTTCCATGGATGTAGCAAGGGAGCTAGCCAGCTAAGTACAAAGATGACATCCTTAATCCTGCCTGCAAAGCTCAGATTGTTTCTCCAACCAGGGGAAACAGCCAACAATGAGCGCAACACCAGACTTATTTGAGTCGCTGAACAAACCTGAGATGTGTAATTAAGAGGTCTGGTACCAGGCTATCACTGCTTAACATGTAATAGTTAAATAGTTTCTTCAACTACTCTTCCAGTGTAGTTTAGCAAAAATATTGCTAAATATTCCACGACTTCAAAGTCCTCAAGCTCTAATTAGCCAGGAGGCCTGCTCTCTCTCTGGAAACCAGGGTTTTAACTAATTTAGAAACAATGAGCAAGATATTTCAACAACTACTGACCAGACTGCAGTGAAATTAAAAAGCAGTATCTGTTTGCCTCCACTTGTCTTTCCATTGACATTGTATGCAATCACACCATAATAATACATTGAGAACAGTAAATTTGCCAGTATTGCATTATCCAATACTTAGTATATTGTGGGCTGCAATGAGGATTACAGCCTCTAGAGACCACTAGTGGGGCTTTAAATATTAAGACTTGACCAAAGATTGATCTTGCAGAAAATAATTATCTCACAGATTACAATAATTCAAACAAACATAGATGCATCTTATTTCAAATTCAAAATTGCTCCAAAATGTCCACATACACACACCTCCGTCATGTAAAATGCCCCCCAGATGCACACTTTTGTCATTTTCTTGAAAGCAATTGCTTTGAAAAAGCTTCCTTGAGCTCGCCAGGCTGTCCTCTGTTCTCCTTGTGCGTCGTGCGGAAGGTGAGTGCGTGCCAGGCCTTCAAACACTGCTTGTCCATCCTCCCTTTGTACCTCGTCTGGTTGGTGTCCTCCCACTACTGCTGCTTCGTGTTTGGAAGGGCCAGCAGGGCCAGCATGGAGAAGGGAAGGAGGGCCGTCTGTGCCCAGCCCGGCCACCTGGCTGCCCAGAGGGGAAGGGGGCGTGGAGGGCGGCGGAGCAGAGGAAGCGGGTCAGCGGGAAAAAGAGACATTTCCCCTCCTCTTTCTCTCTCTAGTTTTCTCTCTGGCTTTCTGTTCTCTCACTGCTCCTTTCTTCGTCTTGCTTTCACACTTCGTTCCTTTCACCTCCATCCTGGTTATCCCTCACTGGTTTTAATCCTCTGCTTTTTACTACTTTCGTGGTTCTTTGATGGACAGTTTCACACTGATAAAAATGGAGACATTGTGGAAATTCTACTTCCATAATGTAATCATCTTTTCAATAAGTGTCAGTATTACATCATATGGACAGTTTTTTTAAGAAAATAAGAAACTTATGATAAAATGATGCTGTGTTGTACTAGCAGTACTTCAATGCATGTGAACATTTAATACGATAGTTGCATGTATGTACATGTATATTTTCTCTGCAGAAGAGATAAAGTCAGCTGTATGACTAATGAGCTAGAGAGCGGAGCACAAAAATGGAAAATCTTTTTGTCTTTTTAAAAATTTTCTCATGGACGGTGAATAATCTGTTCCTGTTTGTGCTGTTTCTACCTGGCCATTTTCTGCTGTCCTTCTGCCGCAGCCTCACTTCCTGTCTGCTCTCTGTGGTGGATGAACTGTCAGCCCATGCCAGACTGGAAACTGCTGGGCATTACCTATGGTTCATCCAGGTGAACATCTGACAAACAGAAGAGTATGTTCTGGTAGCCACCATGTGTAAAAAAAAAAAAACAGATACATTAACACCAAAATACATACAGGAATTAGACCTTGTGATGCTAGAAATGCAACACCGGTGTATGGGAATTCCATAAGCAAATAAAACTTTGTTAGTTTCATCTTGTGACTGCTGGTCTACGTGACTGATGCAGTTTGTGTGACATATGCTTTCATGGTTTTTCATATTATAGTTGGTGAACTAGAAATTTGAATGATTTTGCTTCATTCATATGCGTTTCAAAAGCAACATTAGACAACTAACATACTGTAAATTCTAATAATAATAAAAGTTGCGAGAATTCCACAGACCTAATTTCATCAGTACGACAACAGTCATGTCAAACTCGCCACTCTGCTGCTCTGAGATCCTCTTCTTAAAATGGCTGTAATCAATTATTTTTACATACTGTACTTGTATGTAAACAGGGTCGCTCAAAGTGATGAAGCCACAAAGAATTATCACCCGACACTGTAGTTCCAGTCAGCTCTAAGTAGCTTTATAGCGTCTTTCAGCTCATTGTTTTCATTTTCAGGCCCGCAACTTTACAATTTTGGTTCACTCTGACTGTTTTAATAGCCTAGTTTTTCCCACAGCAGGAAGCTATTTTCAGCAAAAAGTTCTTAAAAACCCTCTGTACACCTGTCTGCCACCAAACAGCAGACAGACAACCTAGTGAAGCATTTTACAGCTACATAGGAGTTGGTGGAGACCAAACACAGCCACCTACTTTCCACCAGGTGGCCAGAAATGTCACTCCAAAAGAAAGCTTATGTTGCTCTGTGTCTGCTTAATATGTAAATAGGAAACTGTATGCTACCAAGTTAGCAAGTGTAACTGTGGTTACAGTTAGTCTTTTAAAAGAGGGCATTATTATCATCATTATTATTATTATTATTATTATTATTATTATATTTATTTATTTATTTTCATGAGAAACCATGTAAAAAGCCTAAATCTGCTGCAAGATCTAAAATGCCTATACAGTACAGGAGCAAGCCATTATACCTACAGTATACAGTGAAAAACCCCAGTCACCAGTACCCCAAAGAACCATATTTACAGGAACACCTCTGCACAGTCTGTCCTCAGACTGAAACCTTTCGTCAAGAGCTGTACAGCATATTTTCCAGTATTAGTTTTCATCTTTGACAATGACCTTGCTTGACCTTACATTCTAGAAAACCTGACCCTGCTCCAAAGTGAAAACACAAATACAAATTAATGCAGATTTTTTATTATTTATTTTTTAGAAAAGAGATTTGCTTTAACCCCTGCTTTTTTAAAAATCTTTTAAAGTTCATGATCATTTCCAGCAGCAGGGTGTATTCTTATTTAAAATGCTGCCAAAAGGTGCAACACCTGTGTGAACATCAGTTATGTGTGCTTGCCAAAAGAAGTCAATTATCAGTTTGTATAGACTTGGGTTTGTTTGTGTGTCCGATGGTGGTTTTACACAGTTTTAACAAGCTCTTTCATGAGTCTTCCGTATCACTATGCATTGAATGTGCGCAATACACTTGTGAACACTTAACATGCATGTCATTATTTGAATCTACTTCCCATTCAGAAGACGTTTGATCCTTAATTATTTTTAAGCTGTTCTAGAGGAGCTGACACATGGTCCAGAGGTCAAACTGTGAGGCCAGGTGAAACTAAACTCACCATATTGCAGTCTCCTCTGCCTCCCCCTTCCACTGCCTCTCCCCTCGGGCTGATAATAGAGATTTGGGGCTCCCCTGCTGCTTGAGCCACCTGTGATATTATCTCTGAGCTCTACCAGGCAAGGTGGGACTCTTAGCCCTCTCTATGGGACAGAGGAATTAGAATTAACTTTACCGCTAAGTGGATCGGATGTCTGGATCTGAAGGATGAGCAGAAGGCATTAAATTGAAATTGTTTCTTTTTTTTGTGGGAGAGGAGAAACATATGTGCATACAGAAAATGGGGAGCTCTTTGGTAAGGGGAGTGGTTCTTTATCAGACCCAAATGACTGAATGAAACATTCTGACTTATTAATTAAAAAATAACAAATTTATGTAAAGTTAATAATAGTAACAAATGGTCAATATAGGTATGCACCTATATTGCATAATGCATAAAAATATGCACATGAAAATACTGATTTACCTTATATCTCCATTAATTGTTAAAAAATTGAAAAAAAACAAGTTTTAAAACAAAATACAGCTGTTTTAAAACTTGGAGTCCATAAAGCTTTGCGTGGTTTCATATTCAGTCCAGTGACTGAGGAGTACAATTGGTGTTTCTATAATATGGTCGTCATTACACATTAAATTGTATATTCTATTAAGCCCTCTAAGTGTAAAAGCAGTTCCACGCCGGGTCCAAACCAAACTTTGTAGGCGTAATTTTCACATCGCAACTGTGTGCACCAAGTCCTACACAAAATTGTTAACTTCTTTGTGATCTAGTTTGGTTTTTTTGTACATCTAGGGCCCTGTTTTCGGGGTGGTGCAACGACCAGCGGAAGCAGCACTCTGACTGTTCGCTTTGCCCCGTCTGTGTGGTATTTTGGTGCCCAGTGCAGAGCGCATGGTGCACAGGTGGGAGGTTCATTCAAATGAGGCGGCGCAAAGCATGCTGGTATTTTGTTGGAAAATGTGTCTTAGGCGTTGCGCTGTGAATAGATGTCTCAGAGCCACGTCTGTCTCTGACGCAGTCTGATGATTCTGTCCACATGAGCAATGTGTAGTCGTAGTACATAGCCTAAACTATTTAAATTAAACACTCTCCAACTAGTAGATGCATTTAAATTTGCATCAAAAAATAATGTTAAAGTTGTTATGTTAAAGCAGGACAATGGTAAATCAGTCTGCATTTATCTATAAATTAATGAGTAATTCCAACGTTGGAACTTCTTGCTTGTATCGTGCAAATATTTTCCATGTAAATTCGAATTTGGAACGTAGCTTAGAAAACTAGAAGAGAAATGTGTCTTAACATCTCGAACATTTTTACTGCCCTCAAATTATGGCTGGTGAAAAAAAGTAAAGTCAGAATGGCTGGGTTTGCCTTAACTTGATTTAAAAAAAGCTTTGCAAAAACATTGGACACAAAAGTGCCATGTTATCCACCTTTATGCAAAATGTAAGTGCCTGTAAACTCACCGTCCCTGTGTTGATTGACCCTGTGACAGTGCAGCTTGGTGTTTGTGTCTGTCAGGTTCTTAGTGTCCCAGTTTGACATGGTTTTACAAGTGATGCCCTCAAACTGTACAAGATCTGTAATTTTCTCTCTATTCTGGAGTTAAACAGTAACAAAAATACCTTTTGTCAAATTCATCACAGAGAAACTGATTTGAACTAGATGGAAGAGTTTAGAATTTTGCTCTGAAAATACTTCACCAGTCTCATTGTATGTAGCTACTGAAATTCAAATGGAAGTTCTTTTGAGGATAATTTGTAGGTGAACAAGGTGACTATTTTTGAGATTTTTTAAACTCAAATTACCATGTTTGTGTTCCTCATCAACTGAGCTTTGTGGATTTTAAAACGGCAGAATCTTATGGGAGTGAATTAAAAAAATCAAGCACCCTCGTATATTACTTAGCTACCATTTCACAATTAGAATAATTAGCATCACTTTCAGGAGCTAGTAAGACACAACATATAGGGTAATCACATACTGTATGTATTATGGGTAATTTAATGGAACCCTCCCTGGGTGCACCTGTTAAATGGGCCTTATCATTAAGTATGTATGTGAAGTCTCCAAGGGGAAGGTTAAACACTGTGTTTATGTTGTTCAGATACCTCCTGCTCCAAACGCTCTATAATGATCCAGTTTATGTAAATCAGGTGATTATTTGAGAATAATCAGAATGGCTGGCTTTAAACAGGGGGATTGTGATTGTTAAGAGGAATGTTTTGATAAAATAATTACAGAAGCGGAAGATTTCTGATGTTTTCATTCATGCTGTAGTGAGCATGCAGCCCTCAGTGTTGTTGACAGTCTGATTTAATTGTACGTGGCCAACTTTTTGCTAAAATTACACTGCAGTCAAATAACACATGAGAAGCCGGAACTATTTAACTAATGGAGTGAATTCAAAATTGCATCATCCATCACTTCATGCTCAACCACATCCCCTCAAGCCCCTTAACCCCCACACCCGCCATTGTCACGCTCATTCTGCAAGTGCAGATTTTTCTTTTGCTCTCTTGACATCCAGCTTAAAGTTGATGTACAGACAGCCCGCTTGATAAAGCACTGCTTTTTATACTGCAGACTTTTTGCTTTTCAGGAATTAATGCAAAGCTCCAAATCAATTGAAAAGCTATACCTTATATTTAGCCCCCAGAAGGTCAGGAGTATGCAGAACTTTCCCAGTTAGTGTGCTTTCTGTGCATTCTATGTGGCACTGATCAAGGTAATTGATAATGCAACTACACTTGTGTAATGAGCTTGTGCACATTTACAAAGCCTTATTAATTTGTAAGAGGGTACTTTTGTTTTATTACAACGTAGGTGTTATTTTTGGGGTTCTGGCCATCATTTCCATCAGTTGTACTCATTGTAGTACTGTAGCTAATATGCAACATGGCAAGAAACACAAGCAGTCAGACTACCAGACTATCAGGTTGTAAACAAGCAGACAGTTTAGTCAGATTATCTAAACAACTTGATTAGGAAGTAAATTTAAAGCAAGCACACCTGAAATGTCTGCAATAATTTCTCATTGCAAATATGTGCACACACATCTAGGGTAAATACAATATGTCAAAGTTGGACTAGGAAGTTGGTCTGTAAACTGTGATGGATGTTTACAACAGACTGTTTGGGTAATAAAATGTACTGTTCGCCTTATTTTCTCTTCTAAATAAGTTTGGATTACATGGGGGTTGCAATGTCGCTTCATTCCCACATCTCAGCAGTTATATATGCAGGATATGTTCTGACTTTTTTAGATATATGTTAATATAATTCCCACATGCCCATATGTGCACTGAAAGAGTAATGGGTTGCTGTGATCATTCCTTTGTTCACACTGATCCCTGTCTAGCATAAGTCCAATTGAAGAAGTGGGGGACAAAGTCCACAGTCCTTGTCCATATAAAAATGCATTCTCATGTTCACCTGAAGCTAATATGATGATTCAGCAGTATGAGTAACCCAAATCAAGTGGGTACGTTAGAAGATATTATTATTTCTGACAGGAAAGATGACCAAAACTACCAGACTGATTTGAACAGTTCACACACATCAGGTCCCCCTCAGAGCGTGTAGATGTTTGTACAGCCAAAAGCCATTTTATTTGATTGCTTGTGCTGCTCTATGAAAGGTATCTAGAACTCACCTTGGCAGTGACTTTTTGATCAACACATTTTAAAAGGTTCTCCAAGACCTTATTTTGTGCGGATTAATATTCTCAAAATTACACAATGTTCCCTCTGGGGTACAGCAAGTCTGGTGATAGAATCTCTTTGATTGGACTTCTTTTACTCTGTGTTTTCCTTTGTCACCTCGTCAAATGCTGTGTAGTAAAAGCTGCCTCTAAGCATTTGGCTATCAACATGGAACAATGTGCTGAATAGTCCTCGTGGCATCACTCATGCCCAAATTTTCTTTCTTTCTTTTCTTTTTAAAGTCACAATCACACATCATAAACCAACCTTACAGTGCCTTGTTTATTACATTTATCTTTAATCTTGGCTTTTAAGAAAGATGAAGGTGCTGTTCAGCTTTTGGCAAGTAATACTGATGACTATTTAATTGCTTTTAGAGCTATTTTTTTAATTTGCAAGCTTGTCCTTGGCAATTGTTTTCATCCCGTCAATAGATCATAGGTATTTTTTATAGCTATGCCAAACTAGATTTTTACACACCCGTGTTATAAGTCTTTAAAGCTTTAAAGGGGGCCGTAAGAGAGTCTCCTCCCCAATAACTGGCTCACTTTAGATTCACCCTTTTTGCTCAAATCAAGTTCTGGTATTGGCTTTTGACACTAGTTTGGCCACTGGAGTTGATACACTGAAAGAAGATTAGAGCGTTCTTAGATAGCCACATGGTCCTGGTCCTTCCAGAGAAGCTTTGACTTACAAACAGTTAGCATAATAACATGCCTCTGCAATCACAGATGGGCTGAGTTGGTGAAATGTGCAGTTTACTTGTCAGACTGCATAATTTCTGGCGATTAAGGTCCCCAAATTCAAGCCAATTTTGTTTTCATTGGGTGAAATGGGTGAAAACTGCATAATGCAGCTTTGACACTCACAGTATAGTCCACATCAAAAGGTGAAGCACTGCCATCTCCCTTATTTTGTGCCCCTCAGATATGCTGAAGATTTCTATAGTATTTTTTTCTGTGGTCCAATTTCTTCTGGAAGGTGTTTAGGAAGACCTTCGAGCGGATAAACATGTATAATTGCTCAACAATTTCTGATTTTGCTGCTCTGACCTGAATTCTACCTTCCAGATCATGTGTTTTATCAATAGCCCCCTCAGAGTGCGACGTGGGATTCACCTCCCACACACTGAGAGATAGGCTGGATATTTCACTTCTACCAAATTGGCCGTTTGTCTCGCTGTACTCTCATTTATAGTACACCGGCGGCAAATGTAGCAAACCAGACCACACATTTCGTACCCCCTCAACAGCAGTATTGATACACTCTGAAATGAGGGATCTGGGATGAACAGGCAAAGCTGAAACTGCCACAAGATCACGATTGACCTTGCATTAAGTCATTACAACCTTAAACAACCCGTCTGGGCTTCCACCCCAAAAGCTTCACCAAGGCATTGATTTTATTCACTAGCAAAGATCCTGTTTCACAAGCTGTGATGTTGTTCCCTGGTTTTATTCTTTATGATTGGACTTATCGCTCTCGATTAAACACTTCGCAGTCTGTGTTGACACAAGGGTCCATTGAGGGAGGATACCTGGGGAGGCAAGAAGTCCGCGGTTATTAAATATCATTTCTTCCTGCCTCCTGGTTGTTTATCTTTCATTATGCTGGATTTTATTAAAAAATGCTTATGGAAATCTTTGCGAGGTCTGGCCTCTCTCTGGCCTCTCCTCTGGGACTTAAGATGAGGAGGAGCATTTCATTTGCTGTGTTCTCTCAAGCAAGGCTCATGGCGTTGGCCAGTGCTTATTAGCAATCCTAATGACTTCTACATTTGATGAGACCTCTTGCCAAAGCTTCCTGGTTGGTGGCTCTGTGCCTCTCTCCTGAGATGCTAACTACTGCCATGTGCTTCTTTGATTAAACTTTCATATGGCAGTGAACTGCACCATCTACCAGGGACTGAGTCACCGGCTCCATCTCCCTGCCATTGTTTACCCAAGTGAAAGAGGAGAGGATATCTGATGTGCACCAAATGAGACTGCTGAAGGAAAAAGCGCATTTCTTAGTGGAGTCTCTGCAACAAATACAACTACACAATGGTGTGGCCTGGGTAAGCAGCACAGTGTTTGTTCAGTCTTTTATAAAGTGGGTTTGGGTGAAGCTATAGCTGTTACACGGTGACAGGCTATCTCTCCTCTGCTCAATAATTCTTGTGGGCTTTGGTGTTTGACTTTTTAATGGAAGTTCCTTTCTTTTACTGACATATCCTTTCATTAGTTGCACCCCCTAACTGCATTTGCTAACTTCAGTGAATACCAGAGCATCTCCAAATTATTATTTGCACGCATAAGTTCACATCCTGTCTGAAGCATAACATAAAGTGTCACTCCAGCCTAATCAAACTTTTCCCGCCATAGTTTTAGGATATACATTGCATCTATTGATTGTTCCAGGAAAAAAAAACATATGCAGCACCTCCTGACTTTGTTAGAAACACAGTTTGTTGGGAGCTCTGTAGCCTTTCCTGTTACCATTAGCACACGTCTGGTTGTATTGACGTCCTGTCAAGCCACTAGCAATAGAGGATGTATGCTAGGTGCTAAATGGCTGAGGTGAAGTCAGACTGTGATGGTGACTAAGCTCCCACTCAGGGCTCTTTTCCCACTGCCTAATAGAGTGCTCCCAAAGTTGAGGGCTGTTATAGTGGAAGCTCATTTATCTGAACCCCAGGCCTCCAAACAGCCATGGAACCAAAGTGTAAACAGTTACTAGCAAGTTCACCTCTGTGTTCAAGTTTTGTGGTAATAAAGTTCTTTTATGATCATGACAGGCTAGCTGGTAGAGTTTACTTATCAGGCGCAGCTAAAGTACATAATAATGTTATACTAATAATAAAGTAATTCCCAGGTGTTTAAACAGGGTTGCTACATTTTGTCAGCTAGCTGGAGTGAGATTTTGACTTTTGGTCAGAGGTGCGGTATTTCAGGCGAGGCAGTCACCTCTGCTGTAAAATGCTGGGATCTCCACATTTTCATAATGGCCCCAATAAAATCAATTGTACTGACCACTGTTTCTGGAAAGGATGTTGCTCTCAAAATTTTTACGTGCTTTTTTACTGCTGTGAGCAGCACAAACTAAATCTCATTCACCTGGACAAAACTATCTGCATGAAGAGATACCACTAAAGGGAAGAGAGGAAATGATGGTTATTTGGATGAACTGACCCTTCAAATTGACTGGGAGGAGAAAGGCAGCAGGGTATTTGAGGAAACAACAGCTCACCTCTGTGAAGCATGTTGTCTCAGAAAAGTCCCAGAAGACAATGTTTTTCACACTGGTATTAGGCTAATTTATTTGGGTTCAGGCTAGGTTAATTATATAAATATATTTCCTGATTTTGTTCCTTACAGCTCACTCATTAAAACAATATACTTGAGAAGAGTGTTGTTTGATTTTCCTCTTAGATTAGGCTCTTGCCTAAGACATAAATATTATGACAACAGCCCAAAAGCTTTAAAGCTTGTGGCATTTAAGTTAAAAAAGCAAAAGGAGTGAGCCATAATTTCTAAAATAAAAGGGGAAAACTCTGACTACCACATGGAAAAATCAAAAATTGCACAATTTAAAAAAAAAATATTATCAACATCTCTGTAAGGAAACAGAAAGTAATAACAATGGAAGTAAGCAATACTTGAACTCATTAAATATACCCTAATCTAAGTGATGGATGATCAAAATTTACAATGAATACAACCAATAACAGCTAAAGAAATTTTAATAGCTATACAAAAAAGTAAGAAGGATAAGAGCCCGGGAAGCAACAGATGCACAAATGAGTTTTACAAAACCTTCAAGGAAACTCTAAGTTCAATTCTGTGTAACGTATTCAATTGGATTTTAGAAAAAAGAAGAAGAGTGGAACTCTTCTATCATAACTGTTACCAAAGGAAGGTAAGGACCACACTGAGTGTGGCTCTTACAGACCCATCTCTTTATTAAATGGGGATCAAAAATTGTTTCCTGCAATCATAGCGAACAGATTATCAAAAATAACCCCATGTTTATTAAATTTAGGTCAAACTGGTTTTGTACCTGGCAGGTTACTGTCAGATAATGTTGGACGTACTCTGAATTTGTTAGATTTCTCAGCAAACTCTAAAGAGCAGGTGTTAATGTTTAACTCTTGACGCTGAAAAAGCTTTTGACCGACTGTCATGGCCATTTATATAAACAAATCGCTGCCATCGTTAATGAAAGAAATTATATCATATTCAAGTTATAAATTAAATATTCATAAAACAGAAGCAATGACAATAGGAGGGCAAATTGGAAAAAGAATTTGAGAAAATATCACTTCAAAAGGGAATGCACTAAATTGAAATACTTGGGGATTATAATCCCAAAAAATTTGGAGGAGATATTTGAAATTAATTATTTAAGATTAACAGATCAGCTTGAGGAAGATGGAAACTGTTAAATCTATCCATCTCTGAAAAGATAAAATCTATTAAAATGAGTATACGTCCCAGATTCTTGTTTTTGTTTCAAAACTTACCAACTTATATATCACCCAAATATTTTAAGGAATTTAAGAAAGAAACCTGGAAAAAATAAATAAATGAGGCTTGCTGCTGAATGTCTCCTTTCTCTCCTCGAATCAAACAGTGCTGACTCACTGCGACATTCACCTTACCATTTGTCCTGCCCGGTGTCGGATGTGGACTCCACTTAGAAAAGATCCACATGGACAAATAAGCCGGTGTATTGCTTTCAAACTCAACAGGCAAAATATGCATCAGCTTTGTTGTTGCGCACAGGGAGAATAACACCCACGACTCACTACTTCCCATTTGCCGAAACCGTGCTGCATTTCACCAGTAGTGCACACACAAAGACACACGCACACCTTTCCAAGTTCATCCGTCAGTCAGTCTATTAAGGCCTCTCAGGGCCCCATAATGACTCATTGTTCAGGGATTGAGGGTCACTGATGGCCAGGGCTGATAGTGTCTGAACCATGTCTCCTCGGGTGAACTGAAAGTCTTTTGATTTACATTGGGCTCATCCCTGCCGCCACCTACGTCTCGACACTTGTGACAAAAGAGCGATGCACATGCTGATTCTTCGCCCAAAGACTGATTGATCTCATTCGACCCAGATACCAGCAGAAGAGAGACATTATTACCTTTGTTCAGGAGCACAGTGGCACATTTCAAAGAGGCACTGTGGAGGGCGAACTAAGTCACTGGGAGTGTGTGTGTGCCTTTGACTAAGCCTTTTGATGACTGCTCCTTCACAGTGGCAGTTTAGAAAGAAAAGGTGATATATGTAGACATAAAGCCTGCACAAATCTGATTCAAATTTAAAGGGGGAATAAGCTGCTATGACATATTAATGTTAATCCTGGCAGATACACTTCTGTTCTCTTTTGATTTGAACGTTTCCTTATGTTTTCTTTCCCCCATGCTGTTCCTTCTTTGTGGTTTGATTTGCTCTGTAAAGAGACAGCCCAAATTCATTTTGGATAAAGTTCTCATCAAACGTACACAGACTCCATTCTAACCTAACACTGCATCATCTGATTTCACTCATTAAAGCTATCTTTGTGATTGAAAGTGTCTTAATCAATGAAATCAGGTGCTATATTTTGTTTTACTGGCATGAAAACCTGCCAACATTTCAGTCCTGATGAAGCATGATGGTGATTCCCTGCTAGAAACTTGGGGAACAAGACACCGAAGATCTTCCAGCTCTGAGAGGGAAAATATACAACAGAAAAAGGGTCAGAGGTGAATTCTCAACATCAAAAAGCTCTCATCCAAAAGCAGAGTGAAGGGGATGTGTTCACTAAGATGTCAGCACTGCTTCATTATTGATAGGATTATGGCTCAGTAAATAGGTCTTTCCCCTTGACCAGCCCCAGGAAACAGCTCCCATTTGGGGGAAATGTGAAAATGTAGCTGAGACTGAGTGATTTGAATTGTTAATGTCAGCTCACACCTTTCTTTATATTATTTGGGTGGGGTAATTAATAACCAGTGAGGGATTGCAGGCTGAGTAGAGTCAGGTTACAACTGTTATGTCACATTATGGAAAAATAATAAGATTAGGCAAGAACAAACATATTTTTGCGTCACTGTTACACACTTAATTTGATCTGAATATGGGAAGAAAACTGGCAAAGGAAACAGAAACAAACAAAAATAAATACTAAAAGAGAACCTCTTTATGATTTTAATCAGAATTTACTGAAATTATGGCTCAGTTGCACATTCATTTAGTAAAGTGCAACACACATTACATTTCTTTGGAAGTGAATTGTGTGATTTGAAAACGATTTGCCTGCAGTTCTCTCTGATGAGATGAGGGAAGTGAGAGGACAGGAAGCCACAGTTAGCAAATGAGATACACCCCAAGGGACTCGGCGTTGGCCACACTTCGCAGCAGGGATCCCGAGAAGTCAAAGTAAGGGTATTACTTTTTAATGTTCACACGTGTGGCGTTCAGCTCCATTACTCAAAAACAACAATATCTGCAAATGTTTGAATGTGTACTTTTCATTTGATAACAGTCATTCAAATTATTAGTCTAAGCAAAACTGGAAAAGTCACATTGTCACACAAGAAAACAGTACTTTGCTGATGTATGTCAGTGGAGGTATTTGAGGGGAAGTGCCCCTTGACTGGAGATGAGGTTGCAGGTCAAATTGATGTTTTAAAGTTTAAAAATCCAGGAAAAACACCTTTAAATCGTTTTCAGCCTGAACAGTTTTCTCATGGACTTAATTATTGTAATGAATATGTGTTTTGCCTAGAAAAGAACAGAACAGATGGCAAGCTGCCTCTTTTATGTGTGAGCAAAGTCTTGGGAGGGCTGTGTTGGGGTGGTTGGGAAGTTTGGCAGTGGTTCTGTATAGTGTCAAAGTGAAACCTACACCTATGGTAAAGTGAGTGAATTACTTTTTTGGATTTGCTATTTAATGACCTATCATTCACAATATATACTGTTAATATGACTAAGAGTATAGAGCCACACTAAAGAAAACCAAATGGATCTTTAGCAGTCGTGGGGAAGTAAATATATAAATGATAGTGGCGGTAAAGGTCGTAATACTTACTTGGTCACAATGACGATGTTAGTATGTGATACTGAGAAGGTAGTGTTATCACATTCACCATCTTAGTTTAGCAGTATTTTGCAGGTATTTCACTATAAACCAAAATATTGGACAAAGTGAAACGTTGACCAGATAACGGCACTAGATGAAAAGCAAGAAGATCACCAAAGTTATTACAATACATCCTGTAATGTATCAACTTTCATGGCAATCCTTCAAATAGTCCAGATATCTCACTGTGGTTGACAGACTGACCGATCAAATGACACGCTGACCAACCAACATTGCCATCCCCAGAGCTACGCTGTTAGCATTACATTAAATTATAAAATTTGGGATCAGATGGCTGAATGTGGATTAGATCTTAGATTGCAGTTGGGTGTTTGGACCTCATCACATCATGATAGCAGTGTGTTTTTTGGCTTCACTATAAATGTGAAGACTTTGAATTAAACTTTGGACTGTGTTTTGCATTGTGAAAACTCACAGCCAGAAGCTGTTTCATCGGTTTTATTTCTCTCCGTAGATTTTCTTTGTTTTGTTGTAAAATCCCCCACCTACACAGCAAGGTAAAGATCAACCTTACTATTGAAATCAAAAGAAGTTATAATATGGTGTAGCACTCCTTTTCTGGCACACTCACATCATATTTGGCTTTCATTCCTCACAGGAGAGCTGTAGATGTCCACACAGGCAAGTCTCTATTTTCTGTTTCTGACACACCATGTGGCTTTCTCCCACAGTGGCTCCCTCTTGGTCCGAACATGGCATGACAATTTGACGTTTCCACAGTACATAGAGCAGAAAGGGAAATCTGTTACTGAATGGGTGAAACTGCACACGTCGACCTCGGCCAGCTTCTTCTCTATCTTGTTAAAGCATAATACATTTCACTGTCATCTCTAAAAGCTGTAGCATGCTTATCTCACACTGAGAGAGGATTTTAAGGGAGAGCTTTGTTGGACACATTGAGCTTTCCATGTTTCACAATGAAATATTGCCAGATTTTTTTAAGTGCTGCCTCGAGCTACGTTTCACCACAGCGCTGCTCTCTTTTACTATGAAAGTTGTCTGTCAGGGAGCTCATTTGAGGCTACTGTATATGCTCCTCCGTCTCCTCAAGACAGGAAAGAGTGTCCTTTTAGGTTCGTCGAATTGTTCCCCTACAGTACACGTTACCTGTCTAGACGTCTCCTGTCTTTTAGATGTTCCATGAACAAATGTGTAATGCAGTCAGCTGTGTGAGACAGTGAGGCACAACAAGAGATGTCTGTTGCACTACATGTCAATGCAAAGACTTTCTCCAGGTAAATCTGTCATGCATATCATCCCTGGCAACTTATTTTACTCGCTGTCTAAGGACACATTTAGCCACAGCTCAGTAATAACTGCATACTCACATGCTATCATATGTACAACCTGTGTGTGGAAGCATCTGGGAGTGTTTTTGCCCATTATTTTAGCCAGAGACGAATCTCATCTCCAACCGTCTTCCTTGTCTAATAAATCTTCCTTTTGGAGCATAAAGATGATTGATTGGTACGGCGTTTAAGACACACACATTGGTAGGATCAAAGAGTGAAGTGCTAGAAAACAGACGGGGCAATAAAGGTAGTTTTGTGCCAGACATTACGCCCAACTGTTGCAGCACTTGTGCTATTTTTTTTTCTTAATGGTTCTTTTAAAGGTGTTTCACAGCAGGAGACAGGAAGTGGTTGAGCCAGCAGCTATTGGGCAGATTCAGCTCTTGGTGAAGAATTGTATCTGCTTGTCACATAGGAAATTGAGACCAAATATCTGCAAGGCGGACAGCAACCTAGCTCAGCTGACCTTTTAAATATAGCTTTCAGGTAGGAATGGGAATTGTCTGTCGGTAGTAGCATAATACAAAAATAAAATGATTATATATCTGAAGTCCAGATTGACCAAAAGTTTTTAGCAGTGGACAGTCTGTGTTATGTCACCAAAATATCAGAGACATGTATGAAGTAAGGCAACTCTCTACCTGACCACTGAAGTATGAATACCAACCTGTACCATGGAGAGGGGGTTAAACTGAAACCCTACAATGTGTAATGGTTACAGTCGGTCGGTCACAAGCATTTCCCAAAATTGTTATACTTTGTAACCTTAGTTTGTGTTATTAATGAAAACTGACAGGTAGTAGATCAGTAGTTTTGTGCTGTGTCCAGCACTGTTGCAGTCGCCGACCCTTATTCGTTGCTGTATAGCTCAGCAATTGTGCGTGCATTCATTCCAGTCCAATCAGAAGAAGCTGTGCCCGTCAGTAAGGTGCGAATGTTATTGCTAATGCAGCAGCAAGATGTTTGCAAAGAAAAGAAAAGTGTGTTCAAAGAGTATTCAAAGAGGATAAGAGAGAGAAATGCATTCATTCTCTCCCACTCCAGCACTAAACCTCACTATGTGCTCATACCGTAGCTGTTTGACCAGAGTACTCTTGGATCAGTGCCTCTATCTGGAAATCGCACCTTTTGTGCCAGGCTTCAAGGCACTGGTTATAGGCAAACTATGCAATTTATTTCACTATGATGGGTCGTCAAATGTATGTAATTATTCTTTCATTATGCACAACTTGCTGGCATTGTTCCGGACCTTTGACCTTATGTAAAATTCATGTACGGACCTTTAATAAAAAAGTTTGAGAACCCTTGGTAGTGCTGATTGAACATGTAGTATTTTATCAGTGGGCCTGTGTTTCTTTAAGGTAGTCTTAAATTGTGGAATTTTCATGTAATACTGCATAATTTGTTTTCCTCCTTTAAGAGCTCATACTGTAGTCTCACATGTACGTAGTTGTGATATGCAGATTTCATTTTCATATACATACTTACATATTTAAATCTGGTAAAGTGAGGCTAGACTTAACATGAAATTGTCTCCATGGAAACTTCAATCAACTTTTTCCTCTTCTGTTTATCATTTCATATTTTGTTTGCTGTCATGTCATTCCAAAATGAGCTAATTACAGCAAAGGATGGAACTCACACTGTGAGAGATGGCAGGGGGTCTCAGATGATGTCTGATGGATTAACATACCTGTTTACTTTAGATTCAAAAGTGTTGATTTTTTAATTCCTGGGGTATTGCTGCTCGCTGCCAGTCTTTGACAGTGATGTACAAAGCAGCGACCATACAAACACTTTCTTTTCTGTCTGGATAAATTAGTCCAGCAAGTTAAGCAGATGGCTTACACTCTATTTCTAGCTCAGTTTCAAGTAGCATAACTTTCTACCACCACCTACGCAACAACTGAACTTTTCATACTCAAGAACCCTAATGCTCTTAATGTACTTTTGCTCACACAGACTTAAGTAAACATCAAAATCAATGGACAAAGTGCCACACAGAGAAATATCTCCGACCCAAATTATTGCAAGCATAGTCAGAATTACAGACTTTTTTATTTCTGTATTTCATCTTTGGCAAAACCCTGGTAAAGCAGGACAGCAGTCATTGAGCTGTTACTACCTTTAAAAAAAAATATATAGAATATCAGCCACTCATAGTCCAACCCAAGGACGCAGGTTCATTATTGATAGGTTTCTCAGAGATACCATTTTGAGATGCGTGCTTAAACATCAAAACAAAACTTGTGGGAAACTGAACAATTTGCAAAAATGATGAATGAGAAATGTTGAATATCTCAAGATATTCTGTCACAGAAAACTGAATTATATACATTACAACTGTCTCTGGCGACCCTAATGACCTCGAAGCCTTCACACCAAATCTCACCTATTGCAGCTGAAATGTAAACCCATCCTACCACCTGGTCTCTTTCAAAAGGAGGACTTATACTCAAGAAGAAGGTGGAAGCAGGTGCAGTACTTGGATTTATGTAGTGGTTTACAGTGGATTTATTTTGGAAGAGGTGGGTCAGGGAGTACCTCCCGTTGCTACAAGAGAGACAGAAGTAGAACCTCACAAGGAGGAATTTAGCAATTGGTGTGGTTCTCATAGTGGACAACACAGCACCTAGAAGTTCTTGGCTTATGGGAAGAGTAGTCAAGCACATCACTGACTCCAAAGGCAAAGTATGGAGCGCCCTCCTGCAAATGAGGACAAGCATCTTGGAGCGTCCTATAAGAAAGCTTTGTCTGCTTCTAGGTGCAGCAGATAATGACACTACAAATGACTCCTGGAAGATTGCATCTTGAAGAATAATTGTTTTGCATATGTAGGAGCCATTCACTGACTTTTTTACTGGATGACAAGCAGTGATGGAAAGTAACTAAGTGCATTTACTCAAGTACTTTTGAGTAAATACTCTAAGTACAATTTTGCCTTGCATATTTCAATTTGAGCTACTTTATACTTTTAGCCTATACTCCACTACATTTCAGAGAGAAATATTGTACTTTTTACTAGTCAGTACAAGCACTCTTAAGTTTAGTTTACACACTGGACTCTCTGTCAGATAGGTTGAAAATTTAGGTGCTTGGCCAGTGATGAAAGACTGGTTGGAGCTGAGGTGCGACAAGCAAGCATGGCACCTGTGAGTCTAGCAAACACACCCCAAAACCTCCCTTCAAGCCTTAATATCCCCATAATAGAATAATGATTCTCAAACATTTCCAGGACCAAATTAGAAGAAGGGTTATTAACTACTGAGAGCCCAACTTCTGGTGAAGAGTTTTGGGGGCTTTTTGAACTGAATCCTTTGTGTTAATGCAGCTTAAGGTACTTCCACACTGGCTTGCTTTTCTTTTTTTCTCCCCCGAGGCTTTTCTAGACTTTGAGGATAAACAGTGAGTTTAGAATTTTCCTGGCATGTAAATGGCAATATTTAACGTTGCGTTTCATTTAGGAAACATTGGTACTGGTAAATATATAGTAATAATAGATCTTAACATGCATACAAAAGATAATATCAAACCTCTGGGTTTCATCAATATTTATTTTTTTTCCAAAATGCTTGTTTGGTAAAGAAAACAAAAACTAACCAGAAATACTCATGAATTGATGCCCACATTCTTAATGGTGGGGAATAGCAAAATACAGTAGATGTTGGGAAAATACAACTTATATAATAGTCAGATGAAGTCAGTATTTTTCCCAGTTTCATAAGGTTTTCAATGCTGTTTCGCCAACACATTGAACTGTATTGACTTTGTACTGCAGTGCTTCCCATTTACAAGATGAGTGAGATGAGGTGCTCAGGAAGTCACTGTCGGTTAATAAAATGTGACCCAGGAGAGTCGACATCGCCTCCAGTTTCCCCAGCAGGGATGCTTCAGAGCTAGAATGAGGGCATTACTCTTTAATGCCTGTGTTGAATAACTGTGGGCTAGCTAATTTATAGAGGCTTCTTAAAGGTCAGGCAATAGGGCAACATACTGGTGAAGGTTATTGCCAATACTGCTAAATTGCAAATGCTCACCCACTCTTCAAAGAGGCATGAAACGCAAAGATAAATCCAATGTTGGCTCTCAATATGAATCAAAACACAATCAATTTACTGTACAGTACTGTCTGTATTCTGGCCAGATATTGACAGTTTTATTGAATGTCATCATTAGCCTTTGCATTTGTGTGGGTGGTCAGACATTTCATCAGCAGCAGCTTTTCTTGCTCTGCCCCCTTTTGTACTCACTTTTCCATTTACAGTATTTGACGTAAAATTCTTTTGGTCTCATTGAGGGATTTTAGGGACTAATCCCAAGCTTGCACTAGCTCTACCTTAGAGGAAATGTGCCAAGAATTAGCTTGGCCAAACATCTTTTGACTGAGACTGCATTTTGTCCAGCAACCCTTGTTTCCCTTCATAGCATGCATTTGTTTCAGCTAATTTCACAGTCTGCGTTAGTGCAACCGGGAGCAGAAAAGCACAGGCTTTGCTTTAAATCTCAGCCACAAGAGGATTTGTTTACCCCAAGCTGACTCTGCTGCCTTTCTTCTTTTGGCCTCAACACTCATTTGTCAGAGTGCTTGAGCAATCGGGGACATTAAGAGTCACAAGTCAAGTCTGACTTTTAAGATAACCACCAAAAGGGAGTGGCATGTGTGTATCTCTGTGTTATGTACTTTTTATCATGCTTTTAAGCCCGCATGCCATGGCTTGACTGAATGCATACCAGTTTGCCCTTAACTTGCTTTACTTTGTCATCTTCCTTATGATTTCCTACAATGCATTTTGGCTTTTGTTGAGAGAGGAACAGTGATATAGATAATAATAATTATAATAATATCACAGAAAGAGCAAATGAGCATCCAGATGAGGAACAAACATGCTCCTTCCTCGTACATCCTCTTATGGTCTTATGGTTAAGTTGAATTCTGGTGCATTGTGGCTACTGTTTCTACGGTGTAGAAAGTATTATCTCTGGGTCTTCTCATGGATCTCCCTTGTGTTATTTATGCGTGCTGGGACAGTGGTGAGAATCAATGCCAGAGCGTTATGGTTCCATTACAGGCCACTGAGATTTTTAAAGTTTAAAGTTATATTTTACTATAAAGTAAGTGTTTTGACTCTACATTTTGCAAGTTATTTGACCTCTACAGTTTGTCAGACTTCATTTCCTTAAAATTACATCTTGTATACTACTCTTCACCATTTCACATTTGAAGCACTAGGTTCAGACCCAAAAAACATTAAATTTAATATGTTGTCTTCTGCACCCAGTCTGCCCAGCTACCTGTGTTTCACTTAAATGAAATTAAGCCTTTGCACAAATCCAAGGATTTCCCACAAGTGAGACAAATGGAGACACATAGTCATAGATTTATTCATAGACGGCTGGAAGTGATCCACAGATTTGCAGATTTTTCCTCATCCACTCACATGTTTTAATTTGATCAGAAGGTTTCCGGATTAGCAGCATGGGTTCTTTCAGGGACTTGTCCAGCCAATTCAGATGGGCTGGCTAGCCTACCTGCAGCCAATCTGCTACTTTATAAATATCCTGCCAATGGTTCTGGACAGCTATAATATCTCCACTGGCTACGTCTCGGCAGTAAGGGATTCTCAATTTTGAGATTCTTTAATGCAAACTGTATAAAAAGGGCTACCACAAACTCATACCCATAAAACCACAATAATGCCTAAACTATCCATAAAAAGCTTTGCTTTGGTCCAGATTTGGACAGTCTTAAAGAGATGGAGGGTCACTTTCACAGACCAGGCACAACTGGGATGTAAAGAGTCTTAATAGGGGTTTGAATTACTCCCCTAATAATAATAGTAAATTCCAGGCTAAATATAGTTTATGGGTGATTATAATGGCAGTTTCCTGCGTGGATATTGCTGATTGTAAAACATGAAGCTGCCTTCACTTATGAGCACAAGCTGGGTGGTTTGCAAAGTCAGGGAAGAAGGAAAAGGACGAGTGTGCGATACAGCTTGTTGACAGTAGTACAGTAACACTGTCTTTTAAATATCTTTACATAAGTTTAACATTAACATTGTAGGCAACGTTCCAGGCAGCTATTGTTTCCATTTACTTCAGTGTCTAATGCACTGTGAACATCATGTTCATTGTAATTGATCTTATTGTTTCATGTGGCATGTTGAAATCAAATCTGTGCATGACCATGCAACTATATTATACTATACTGTAAACTATGGTTCATTACAACTTGGGTCTTATTCTTGTAGCTCGGTTGTACTCACCAAAGTAATTGCTGACATCTCGGAAGGCAATATGTCTAAAAAATAGTTCTGAAGGGGCAAAAATCAAACACAATCAAAATGTGTTAAGATGTGTGAAAACACCTGTATAATTCAAAGCTATAGTAGAGTGCTGAAAGTAGCCCCTTTGAGGGATTGAAAAAAAATATTTATCTGAGATTTTAAAATGAAATTGATTCGCTGTAAATATGTGGGCGTGAGATCACAATGTCCAGGTTCTGCAGAACTACACCACTTCAGATGCATTAGTTAAGCTAAGCTAGTCTAAGCTACATTTGCTACCTAAGTTAACATACCCTCAGACTAGACACAGAGCCATAAAAAGCCATCAGTGAGTTTGTGTGGCGCTGTAAGAAGAATAGCTAGTCACTAGTTTGAGGAAACTGAAACTCCCCTGAAGCCAAATTCTCACTTAAATGGCTTTCATGGTGGATGTTACATTCACTAAAATGAGGTACCATTACCATGCTCTCTGGTTGGATTCATTAGCACACTGATCATTTTGAAAAAGATAACAAGCAAGAGATGAAAGGATTGGATTTTATTTCCTGCCTTCATTCCCACAAATCAGGCATCCACAAGGAACAAAACATCTATCTGTGTTGTGCATGATACAGATAATGACACAGCAGTCATTCTGAATTTCTGATTTCTGATAAAGCCACTGTAAGAAAGGGAACAACAAAAAGAAGAAGAAATTAAATTGGGGAATCTGACCTTTGGTTGAAGCGCTTGCTGTCGCCTCACATGGATACACCATTTGTATCTCTGGTGGAACTCTGTTCTGTTGCCCTGCTGAGAATAAATGAAGCTTCTTCAGGACCCTTGCTGCTTCTCTGGAACTGACTGGAACACTCTGAAGCACTGAAATTGGCAGAAGTCCCGCTATACTAAGTACACCACACATTAGGCAAGCTCTCCTTCAGCCAGCCAAGTCCATTTGGTTAATGGCAGATTTTCACCTACAACCTTTTTTATTTCCCTAAATACTCTAGCACTAGAGTGTCCAATGACATGGGCATAATTATTTCTTATCTCTCACATGACCGCGCCACTGGATTTAAGTAACCTAAAAAAAAGACAAAAAGAAGCATATTTTCCTCAGTGCTAGTCATAAAATGCATTTCTCTGAGAATTAGCCAGAGTTGAACACTAGACATTTAATGCAATCAGTCCTTGTGGCTGATTGGTGTGCCTGCCATGCATAGAGACTAGATTGTGCAAAAATGATAGGCCTTTTCTATGGTTGATCACAATTACTAGTTAATTGATTAACTGAAAATATGTTTTGTTGTTATTAAATTTGTATTTATTTTTTGCCATTGAATCATCTCAACATTTTAGCTTTTGTTATGTGATTAACTATTCTAGGGCTGCAACTACTGATTATTTTCATTATTGATTAATCTGCCCAAAGTGACATCTTCAAATTGCTTCTTTTGTCCAACCAACATTCCAAAACCCAAAGACTCTTCATTTACTGTCATAAATGTCAAAGAAAAGCAGCAAATCCTCACATTTAAGAAGCTGGAACCAGAAAATGTTTGACATTTAAGCTTGAAAAATGATTAATAGATTATCAAAATAGTTTGCAATTATTTTTCTTTTGATCGACTAATTGTTGAATGACCTGTTTGGATTGCTGGTGGGGTATTTAGGTGAAGTCACTTCCTGCCTTTGAATTGTGGCGGCTGCTGTTATATTGGCTCGTGTGCTTCAGTGGAGGTTATTCCAGCTACAAGATGACTTTGCCTACTTGCTGAAAATGAACTGGAGCAGCTCAGTGGCTGGTTTTAAAAGGGTAAAGCTCATGTTTTCCAGCCTTCTGGATGGGTGTACCGAGCCTGACAGGTCAGCCAATTTGGATGCTTTTTGGCCGAAGAGCAGAGGACTGTGGGTATCACCGGCGACGCTTCCTGTCAACACGTGTCCATCAAGTGCAGCCCTGTTGTCAAATTCTGCAGCTTTCATTTTGGAGTGTGCTGATTCACCAGCGTTCTGACAGCTGGTATTTGTGTAATCTCTGTGTCTGCTTTTTCAAATGACTCTTGGCCTATTTGCTGCTCTCCTCACATCCCCTCTATAAGGCCAGCCTGAAATAGCTGAATATTTGATTGGTTGATATGTACTGCTCCAAAATCTCTTGTTTGGCTCCTCTGAAATGTTGCATTTCCTAGTGCCAAATAGTTATGGAAAAAACAGTATCAAATTAGCTACTGGCTGCCTAGCTTCTTAACTGTGTTTAAATTGCTCGTTTAAATTGTCATTATTGCTAAACAAATCAGGCTTTTAATTAAGACACCTAACACGTTTCTAGCAGCCATATCAAATGGGGTAAATTACCACCTTGAAACTAGTGCCTGGTTGCTGTTGATGTTAACAGATAAACAGTGCTGATTGATATAAAACATCTCTTAATGCTTGGCCAGTGCTAAGCAATATTTATTTTAAACTAATAAATAAATAAAATAAATATTGCTTAGCACTGGCCAAGCATTAAGAGATGTTTTTTAGGAGCTACTGTGATATTAATGTAAGTAGATCAATGCAGTCATTCAACGCAGAAGATAGTGGGCTGACTGAAATGATGATGATAATTTCAGTGGTAAGCAGCTCTTCCCAGGAATAGTCAAAATGCTACTTAGGGTTTTCTAAGAATTGTGTAAAAACCGACCACAATAATACTAAAGGTAAAAGGGTTATTGCTCTTTTATGGCCAGAGGAAATTCAGCCATCAAGCCACTATCCACTAGGACCTTTAAGTGTGCTAGCAGGTGTAAACACTGTGAACCGGTTAAAATGTCTAAAAATGTTAGTTTTTTGCATGTGAAATATTGATAATATATTTAGAGATAAGATCAGCTGAAATGTCAGTAGATATCTAAGACATGAAAGAAATAGAAGTTGATGTCAGTTGATGTGTAAGCACATAAAGCAGTTAAACTGTCAGTTAAGTGCAATAGGTGAAAGCAGTTGAACTGTAATTTGATGAGTAAGGGGCGAAAGCAGTTGAAATGTCAGTTGAAGCAGTTGAATTATCAGTTGACAGTGAAGCAGTTGCATTATAAGCAGTTGAGGTTTCAGCTGGTATACTGTACTGACAGCAGTTGAAATGTCACTGTCATCATCATTATCATTGCCATCGTCAGCATCATGTTCTTGAATCATCATTATTTATTGGTTTGACAGCTGACAACTATGATAAAACACAGTTTTGTTCATCACCACGACTCATTCAATCCCATATTAACAGAGCAAATTTGAGGGATATACAGTATGCATATATACAATTAGGGAAAAGATTTGCACATTCTACAGTAAAAATCAAATCTATTAATTGAAATATTCCACATTGCATTACCAATATATTATTTGATTGATGGAAGTAATGATGGTCAAATTTTAGGGTAGATATTTTAGGTTTAGGTTGTCTAGTTAGGAGTTTAGTGTACTGTTTAGTTTTTCCTGCTGAGAAAAAAAATACACACACATATAGTCCAACATCTCTTGTGACAACACTGCATTTCTGTCTTTTATCTTGGATTTTTTCTGGCTGAACATTAGCACAAAATGGCAGATTGTAGAGGGAAGCCCTGTCTCTGTGACTCGGACAGCAAAACTTTATGTTTTAGACAGCTCCAAAAATATTCTGCAATCAGACTCCACTGGGGCTTCACTGGAAATCTTGATGTGATATCTCTGAATGCAAGTTTGGCCAGACGTGTGAAAATCAGAACAAATACAGCAAACAACAACATGTGTTCTAAAATCCAAAATGCTCGTTTTCCCATTGGTAAGTGCTGCATTTCTCTTCACTCATGGCTTGTCATTATTTCATCAGGCCATGTCTGCTTTTGATTGTAATGATAGGCTTTAATGCATAGTCTCTGCTCAGAGACAATTGGCATAATGTGTTTTATGATTGTCACAACCTTTTAGCAATGACCCCATGAAGTGACGGTTGAGATCCTGTGATGATGGCCCAAACTGATGAATAACTATTCCATTTGTAGAAGATGGACCCCTGTCTAAAGTTCAGGAGCTATGGCGAGTATCGTAACTGGATTATGACTTTTCATTTTTGTTCAAATGGAAGCGACAAGAGATTCTGTTCCTATGCTAAACACATTTAACAAGTAGAGCATGGTTCCACCCTTCCATCCTATGTTCACATAATATGTTGACATAATGTAAATGACGTAAAGTTTTCGTAAATAAATAATTGGTCTAATTTCAATCAAATAAACAACCACGCTTTCTATACACTGTGAAATCAAATTCTGTGATAATATATATTATATTTCATTGTTACTGTCCACACTTTATACTTACCAAAGCCCTCATTTGGCTTAGGAAGTGGTGGAAGGTGTAGGGGGTTTGATTTCACTGTGTTTGTGAGAGCTACATAGATGGCAGCTAGCCTCATTCAGATGTGACCGCTTCATTAGTGTTTTGTGTCAGTCATGTAGCAAAATGTCAGCTGTCTTTTTTCAAAGCTGATCATTTTCATGTTCACCTGTGTAGCTTTTAAATTGAACATTTTAAGCATTGTGTCTACCTATATACACAGAGGCATTGGAACATTTTTTGGTTATAGTTAGGGATGGGTCTCGTTAGGATTTTATTGATACCAAAATCGATACTGATACTGCTTATCAATACTATTACTTATCGATACACTTATTGATACTAGTCTCCATAATTTGGTGAAAAAAATAGACACGACATGAACACTTATTTTATTATTACATTTCTTTTTTTTGCAGAAATAAGTTGAATTGATAATGTGTCTCTGGAAGGGAGGTGGTAACTGGGGTTAAGGGCTGTGGTCATCTCCCTACAGTTGAAAATATTAACAACCATAAGAAATACAAAATTAGTTATCTCTGGTTGTCTGGACAGCTCACACTAAAATCTAGCAGTTAGCGATTTAGGCTATGCTACCTACTGGCTAATGTTACAGAGCATACCTAAACCAATTGGACTCCACTGTAGTGAAGGGCTGTATCTTTCACAATAAACTTGGTGACAGCTCTGTGACATTCTGCTGTTTTTTCCTGTGTCATTTTCCCTCGTCTAAGGATGGAGAATGGGTTGGACTTCGGTGTCTGACTTCTGCTACCCACTGACGAAGCTGTGGCTGCTGCTTGACTGACGTTGTCAATGGGATTTAGGAACATAAATTATTTAGAAGTGTTTAAAATCGATGCTAACTCTGTCCTGACTGACTGTCCTGAGTTAATGTCTACAGACTAAGTTTATAATGATATTGTTACCTTGACTTGACCAGGTTGCGACAGTCGCATTTTTAGTTTGGCAAATCCCATCTGCATCGGAGCCAAGAGGCTGCACTGTGGACGTAGGTGCAGCGGCCGCTTTGCTAAAGCAGTCAAACACGCTGCAATGCTTCACATTTAGAGAAAGTTGTATTTGTAAGTGTTTCATGAGGTTGCTGGTGTTACCCCCTTTACATGCAACTACATTTTACATATATTGCATCTAGCTGCGTTTTCATTCAGTTTAAAAAGTGAGCCCACCCTTTTGAACGCTTTTCCCTGTCAGCCATGCCCGAGAGCACAGTAAACATGGGGTTACGTAATGTAATCGACTGACGCCAGCAACTTCGTCGCCATTAGAGGACGGTTATTGGACAGCTATTGAAATGAATTAATGTTACGTAAATACAGATAGCAGCACCGTTTGTACAGGAGCTTATCAGTATTTTGGTACTGAGCAGTCAGGAACCGGTTAAGTTAGGACCGGTTCTCGATAACCATTCCGAGTTATAGTACATTTGTTTTATAACTACTACTTGGCTTATAACTAGACTTAGCTTGGACTTGACTTTTGTCAAACTTGACTCTTTGACTCTCTAAAGACTCGACTTGAGATTTGGAAGCAAAGACGTTAAAGTCTCAAGTTTTTCTTAGAATTTGGTCTCTGCAGCATAAAAAAAGTGTTAAGCTTTGAGTATAGATTGTTCAAATGGCGTTTAATTTTAATACTTAGCACGTAAAATACTTGACCTCCTAATGCGGACTTGTGTCTTGACTTGGACTTGTCTCAATTAACTTCTGACTTGACTTAGACTTGTCTCAATCAATTCAAGACATAACATAGACTTGTTTTAATTCACTCGAGACTTTACTTAGACTTGTCTAGATTGACTCGAGACTTGACTTGGACTTGTCCCAGGTTTGGTGTTGACAGACTGATCATCATCCCATCGGCCCTACAGCTAGCAGGACAAAAAAAACATAAAACCAAATTGTCCTGTGACATTTCTCTAAAGAATACATCAGTAACAGTTACATAACTCCATCAGTGATACATATAGCCCATGTTTATGCTGTCAGCTGTCAGTTTGCCAACTCCACCGTGCATCTCCACTTCTAACATTCTCTTTTAAGTGTTGACAACACAGCTGTCTCCTCTTTTATCTTTTTATCTGTTGATTCTCTTTTTTTCTATCTCAAACATTCGCTGTGCTCCAGTCTTATCTTTGGTTTGTGTCCCTTGAGTGTCTTTGCCCACTTTCTCCTTCCTACCTGATCTTTGTTTGCAGTTTGCAAGTCAGCTTCTTAACGGCACCTTACAGAAGGGACATTTTCAATCATTATTGTGATCTTTTTAATCTAAGATATTTTTTCTGTTGCCCTGTATTGAAACCCTCAAACTGTGAAATGTCGGACCATATGTCTGTATGTGTTTGTGTTCTGCTGCTCTCTCATATTTATGCTTCAGGGAAATAGGCTTACCTATGAGACGTCATTGTTTCCTAGTGACGGGTCATATGCAGCATCTCCACAGGGAGTGTGCATTTCCAAAGTGATCGGTCCCTCACTCTTTACTCTACTCAATTAGTAGCCAGCAGAGGCCCTGCATTTCAGATAAACAGCAGTTTCCATCAGATGATAAACTCTTAAGCTGTGTGCGGCTCAAAACCTCACTCTACTCTTTCCACTGACTACTAACTACAATTAAAAATAATGAGGTAATTTAAGCCATTAAGGGACAGTGGGGAAAAAAAATCACCTGAGAAACTGAGATTGAAAGGTAATGCAGTGATGAGAAGCGAGTCTTTCAAGGCTAGATTTTGTGTTTCATTTTTATTGCAATTGGATTTCATCAGTACGGTGATGAAATCTCATCCAAATTGTCCTCCGGTGATGTTTCAGTGATCCAGCACCTGACCAGATGTGGCTGAACAGGCAAAGGAAAACAAAAACTTTATTTTTTATCATCCTCCCTTTGAATTATTTCAGTGCAGCTGGCAGGGAACATAAAACAGCAGAGCAGGGCTGGGATTGTAGCAATGGGAAGAACTCTGACTTCAAGCAAGCTGACAAGTAAATCTGCTTCTTGAGGCTACACATATGTTTCAATTAGAAGCAGCCAATGAGAGGTTGTCAATCTGTTAACCATTGGATTTATTCGTCTATGATGAAGCTAGATGCTAAGCCTAGTGACATTTTCAATTTGTCCTGATGGAAACTGACAAATGGACCAAAATTACAAACTGCTTGCATTGTCTTAAGCAGTTCTGAGAATACTGAGGCGAGCTCAGTATTACACCCAGTAGGCTTGCTAACACTATGGAGAGTGACACAGAGAATCAAACCCACCTTGGTGTAAAACTTCTTTGCCCACTTATGTCAGCTGACCTTGACGTCTTTGGTATGATTTGCAGCAGCGGTTATATTTCAAAACCATGAGAGGGCGACTGACTCCAGTTTTGACCTCATGGTTAGCGGTTAGTGTGTGCCAATCCCAGCAAAAGAAGGCAGGGTTGTCTGCAGCCTGAGAGGAAGCTGCCTCAGAGACTCAATTTGCAGCCAAAAAATCTCCCACCCGTTGAGCATTTTGTGCAATTGCAAGGTAACAGTCGAACTGGGTGAATCTCACCTTTTTATTAAATCGGAACGTTATGTCCTGTTGTTTATGATGGACAACACTAGTTTTGGGAGGGGGACCAAAACTAATGGAAGTGGAAACTTTTGAAGTGATAATAATGCCCTTGATGAACATCTAGAAGGAAGTGTTTAAGCTACTGCCAGCAACCACATTCCTGGCAGTAAACCTAGATTATCCCAGCATGCACCACGCTTTATGCTTCTTGACCTCCTTTCAGCATGAAGAGCCCAAAGGTGAATAAAAGAAAAGCATTTCAGCCTTGAATTGTTTCAGGACTTTTTCAAGTGGTCACACTGAGCGAAATCAAAGTGAAGCGGACAATTCCCTGATGTGACAATGAGGTCATTGCTGTCATTTGGATTAGATGCAATAACCATTTTTCTCCACGGGTTTCCAACTCCCCCATCCTTCATCCCTAAACCATTACCATCAAGTATAGCGCTGCACTCGAGGAAATTCAACCATTTGTCAGGGGAGGTTTCGTCGTCCTTTATCTCCTCACCCATCTATTATGTCAAATACCACTGTGAGCTGATGGAGGTCCAGTTCCAGAGCTGACCGAGGGGAGATTAGCACACCCACACTTCCTGTCACTCTTGACCTCCTGCCGTCAGGGCTGCCTTACAAGTAAGAGCATGGGACTGGCAGAGGACACACCGAGAGCGGGGAGAGAGATACAGAACAGGCCAAATGGCAAATCCCCCATGGTGCTGAGGATTTTCTGCTTTCTGTGGAGCTGCAGGAATACAAACTGTATTCTCGGAGGCCACAGTGACAGGATGCAAGCCGGCAATCGATGAGGTTTGATGAAAAACAATTTGAGCAGAGAATGAAATGGCAGGAGTTTTTGATATGGCTAATGGCATGCTGCCCACATGCACTCACGCCTTCACGGCGCCTGGATGAATGTGTCTGTGTTGCCTCAAGACATTAGAAGGTTTCTATGCAACTGTTGAGTATCAGAGGTAAACAGTTACCTCTGTGCAACAGATATGAACATTAGCTGATTCTGCTTAGGCTAGGAGAGGGTTTGTTATCTCCAAAGCACCTTCACAGAATCTGCCAGACCTCAGGTACAGAATAATGGACACATTATTAAGATCATGTTAATGAAGTTGGTTTTCTGCCCACTCTCTCTACAGTATACAGTATGGCTGTTGTGGAGGTAATGACTCAGAAATGGGACTTTCTGAGAGAGATGGAGTGCATTATAAATTTCTTCCTCCTGATGGCCGTCAAGTTAATTCTAATGTAAATGTCAGCCCACTGGACCAGTGCCAGGCTCCAGGCTGAATTCTGATGTTATTTACCAAAGGCTCTCTCACCCCGCGGTTGGTTACCTCTTCAGTGCCTCTATTGTCAATGCCATTAAACATCAAAATTTAAAAAGGGATTAGTTGGCTACCACTATGATAAAAATAGAATTCCACTGGCTAGTTGGCTTTGTATATATCCACATTTATTACAGCACAAGTTCTATCAGAACAAGTATTAAGAAAGAGAAATAGATTTGTTAGGTCCTCTGCAGTGTTGGTGATAGTCCGAAATTTTGACTGCAGGTTGCAAGCACAAAATGCAAGGAAAATATTATCCACCAGTGAAAAAATAAATTGGATTTGGATTATGTAAAATAACAGGAATCTGAACAGAAAAACAAATTACATCTCGGGAAGGTCAGTATATTCAATTTCTGCTGAGCATTTTGTACGATTTACCATATTGCACCATTGAATTCAATGCTGAGACACATTTGAGATAACATGCATAATCACCAAATGGGTTGTGTGGAAATATTGCCAGAGTCTGATGTACTATAAGAGCATATGTTTATATGAGTACATTTTCATATCATTATTGGACTCTTCGACTTTCACTTGTATTTGCACGGTTCCATTTGATAATCTAAAGCAGAATAACAAAAGCAAAATAACAGTGTAGTAATACTTTAGTGTAATATATCATATAGTTGTAATTTATGATAATGAACAGTACTTGTAGCACTTGTGTCCCATAGGTTTTCTTGGTATTTATGGCCTGTCCCCCACTCTTTAGTCTGATATCAGATCAAAATGTCATAGTGCTGGTGGATTCCAAATTGGGAGAGAAAGGTGGTAAGCCTTTCTGCTTTTGGTTTATCTAACCTTTTTCTAGTGTTATTGGACATGTTTTGTTGAATGAAAGGGGGCAAACGTCTGTTCTTTGACTACACCCCTATTTCTTTGGTAAGAGCTTTACGTTGGCAGTGATTGTAGTGATATGCTTACACTGTAAATCACTCACACACAGTAACCGGAGGAGCAAGAGATTGAATCACAGACAGCAGTTGATGCTTTGAGCTTAACCACGCAACCATATTTTTTCTCGTTATTTGCAGATTTGATCTGTCTTGACGTGACGTTCACAGTTACCAGCTAATGTTAAATTCACACCTAGCTTTTGTTTACTGTGCCTAGTATTGTATTCACCGCCTGTATCCACTTGTGATGGTTCTCGCTGTCATGTTTGCAACAAAACATTGCCTCACTTTCATGGGATACATTCTGTAGTATTTTTGCTTGTCTTAAATAACTGGTAAAAGAATGTTTATGAGGAAAACAGAGTAAACATCTCATGGTATGCCCACTCAGCAGATTTCTGCATTCATAAACACAAGAGTGGTGCTGTGGTCATGGTCCTTACATGATGCCCGGCCCCTCTAACAGCTCACAATTAATTCATTCATAATTTTATTTTATTGGATTTTATTTCATTGTACATTGATGGAATGTATACTTGATAACCAGTGTTGGGCAAGTTACTTGAAAAAGGAATATAAATCACTTTATTAATTACTCTTCAGCAAAAGTAACTAGTTACATTATTGGTAAAGTGATATTAATGATTGGTCAAAACTGAGCTAATTTTAGCGACATTTTTTAGACAGCTACTAACTTATAACCATTCTATCAACAACATATCAATGATTACACTATATTTAATTAAATAACAGGTTCTTCAGGGTCTCCTGGATGCAGATATTTCAGGATAAGTGGTATAACAAAGTAAAATTGTGCAGGATTACAGGTGAGATGCAACCGCAGTAATGTTGGCTTGTTTACTTCTACCTATACTAGTTTACTGGATTGGTCTACAGTATACTTTGCATGTTCCTGGGGAAGAATGGTTGGTCTATCCATTCATCACTTTGATCCAGAGGAAGATACAGTATTTTGACTACTACTGGCAAGATTAGCATGAAATTTAGTTTCAATATTCATATTTTCCCAAATGGGTGAATCCAACTGTTTTTGTGAACAACATAATCCTAATTCCTCTTGTGCCGCCGCTGTGCCAAATGTCCTACTGGTACACAAGACATCTCAAAATCAAATGGGCCGATTGCTATCAAAGTGTCATTCACTTATATATATAATATATATATATAAACACTTTATATTGTGGAATAATGAACAGTAGCTTTTGGAAGCACTAGCAGGTTTCAGGCTTTAGTCTTGTTTCCTCTTAGAATCTTCATGCCAACGAAGCGCTGACTCCACAGGAAGAGAGTGATTATATACAGTACTTCATAATAATCCATTTTTAAACCAGTGCCTTATTTTTTCTTAGAGTTGAGTAGTTTCACAATTTGCCATTCAATGGGCTAAAGACAAACTGTACAGTAAGATTATTCATTTTCATGAACATTTGAATGAATATTTTTGTGATTAAAATTGTTGCAGAATCTGAGTGTTTTGGCAGACAAGTTTGCTTGAGTCAGAGGAGCAAATTAAGTCCAGCTTTAACTTACTTACTTTTACTTACTTACTTTACTATCACTTACGTAATAGCAGTTACATAGTTTGTCAACAATACTCATATTAATTGTGCTATATTCATAAAATTTGTGTTAGATATTAGCATGGGGTTTTGAAGAAATGGTAACACTGGTGAAATGCATTTGCAGGACACCTTTCCAATCCTGAATTCAGTTTGACAGGTACAAAGTAAAAATTAATAAACTCTTGAGGGCGCAGAGGGCAAAAAGAGGGCTATGTGTGATGATTAATCTTTCCCCCTCAGTGACGTTGTCATCATACCGACAAGTAAAGGCTCTCCAGGCGTACTGTATTATTTGCCATGAGTTTGCTAAAAGTGGAAAAGTCTCCCCATGTTTGTGTCCAGAGTGAATAATTTTTCTTGAGCCAATTTATGTTTTCCTTTGAACGGGGAAGTCTTGAGTCTGGGTGGTTGGTGGAAAGCTTTCAAGCTTTTTTGCTTTGAACATCAAACCGCTTGTCTTAAGATTTGCCCAGAGAGAGAGAGAGAGAGAGAGAGAGAGAGAGAGAGAGACACACACACACACACACACCAACATCAACACACACACACACACACACACACACACACCTACACTAACATCAACGCACACACCAAACTTCAACACACACTTCCACAGTCTCACATATGTGTATTTAAGGTTTTTGCTATTTTCTTGTTTTTTATGAATTGTACCTTTTTTTTTTTTTTTTAAATATTTTATTCTTCTTCTTATTATTATTGTTTTAATCTCAGTATTACCAGATGCTTTGGCAATATTGTCTTTGTTACATCAACACAAACACACACACACACACACACACACACACACACACACACACACACACACCCCTACACCAACATCAACGCACACACCAAACTTCAACACACACTTCCACAGTCTCACATATGTGTACGTAAGGTTTTTGCTATTTTCTTGTTTTTTTATGAAACCTTTTTATTAATTTTATTTTATTGTTCTTATTATTCTTCTTATTGTTTTTAATGTCATTATTACCCAACGCTTTGGCAATATTGTCACTGTTACATTCATGCCAATAAAGCTAATTGAATAGAGAGAGAGAGAGAGAGAGATTTTCAAGTTCTCCTGAGGGGCTGCACTGCAGGCATAGATAAGGAAAATCCTTAGTGTCATGGCAGTTTTGAAAATAATTTTAAGTTGACTCAGACATGACATTTCTGACATGCCGAATGAATGATCTAAATTATGCTTTAATGAGCCTTTCAATGAACAAGTTGGCCCTCAGGAATGTAGTTTATGGTGTTATCACCTGGTGGTGTTCCTTCTGTGGCTGCCCCTGTGCTATCATCTTGTGCAGGGCTTGTCCACAAAATGAGTTGGAGGACGTGATTAACCTTGTCCACAAATTATGGCTTAATCATGGAACACTGTGGGAAAAGACATTTTCCTGCTTTCCTTCCTAATGTTATGAATAAGGACATGCTGTGGTTTTAAACTTATACTTAGTTGAAATAGCTGAAAAGGTCAAAGGTTTTTTGGCTGTTTATCAATCATGGAACTCCTCTAAACACCACTCTTTCCGTCACAACCATGCAGGTAATAAACTTGCTTAGAAAACCCATTAGCCAATATCTTGAGATGTTTGAGGCGATCTATTCCAGTTTGAACCTGACACTGCTCCAGTTCTCCTTATTAGCCAGAAGTATTATAAATGTCCCGCATCACCCGACTGAGAAAAATGTGTGTGAAAAAACACACAGACGTCATTCACATACTGCAGGGATCGGTGGAATTTACTCTTTGTGTTTGTATTATAAGTAATCCTGTTGATCGAACTATCGCTGGAAAGAGGAAGATGTCTGAGTATTCCCGTTCCAATCAGGTGTTAAGGGTTATGGAAATCAAGAACGTATGGTATCAAGAACATGCAGAGTGCTCCTGCTTTTAGTGACCTATGATAGAGGGGTCATATTTGGGTGCTCACATCAGTGGTTGTTAAAGAACATTGTCTAGTGCTACAGATGCTAGGCAAAGTATTTCAGTATTTTTTGCGCTTCTCAATGAAGTTGGACAACAGAGTGAGTTAAAATTAGAATTTTAATCGTTAAACAACAGTTTTTCTTGTCCAACTCTTCTGTCATTTTCATCTCTTTTGGCACTGATTTTAAGCTATTTTAATGAAACAACTCCATTACTAAAGCTTATAGCAAGAATATATGAGACAACTAGTATTCACAGATGCCCTGCTTTCCAACATATCTCAAATGTGTCATATTATCATGGCACTAGATTAAATATTCATTTGTGTCTTGGCTCCCAAAGACTGGATTGCAAATGTTTACAATGGGCATCGTTTCCAAGACCTATCACTCCTCCTCACGATCCAGAACTAAATTTCACTCCTGTGATGATGGCCATCTGGTCAGACTCGAACTCGGGAACGCGTTCAATGCAGCAGATCCGTGTTGAAATGCAACCATAGACTTTTAGATGCTCTGTTGTCCACACTTTGTACTCTTTGCTGGCTACTTATTTTCTCAGTGTTTTGTTGTCAGTCTTACTCCTACCAGAGAAATGCAGGAGTCATATGGTAGTCGCCTTTTGGCAGTGAGGTTAATCAAAGCGGGGCTTTGTAGTGGCAGCAGTCCTTTTGGTACTGAGGAGGAGCCAAAAAGCCGCTTCTGTGGCAGCAGTTGTTCGATCCTCCAAAGTGGGTCAGACTGAGCAGCACGCAAAAATTTATATTTAATGTTCCCTGTGGGACTGATGCTTTAGACCATGAATAATTCTTCATAGGCAATGGCAATCTTCAGTTATATGCTCCTGTATACCTACTGCACTGTGTGACCTGTCATGCTTGGTGATTACATATTCAGAAATTAAGAGCGCAACCGATTCCTTTTTACTTGTTGGTTCTTTTTATCTGTATTGTGTCTTTGTGTTCTGTGACAGCATCTGTGCGCTTGTCTCTGTAAGCCAGTATGAGGGCATCCGTGCCAGTATCAGAAATGTGAGCTTGCCTGTATCTTGTCTGGACATTTCACGCCAAACCTCAATTGTGTGCTAAGCGTTACTGCACAGTTGGTGTGGATTCACTGGCTTGCGTCGGTGTGTGAAAGTGGCACCACTTTGTGAGCTCGGTGCATGAAAGTGGCATTGCCTCACCAGTCAATAGCATGAATTATGTATGGCAGGAGAAGGTGAAAGCCATGTTCTGCATCATCTGCAGGCTCTTCAGCAAATTAACATTTGGACAGCCATTTGCTGGCTTTAGGAGGGGTTCGGGCCATTTAATGGCTTGCTTACAGTTCAAAAATAAATTTCTTAGTCATTTTTCTTAACAGGTTCCCTCTCCTGCAAATCATATGCGACTGAAGCTGCCCCGCTTTAAGGGAGCAGAGTATAAGACATGGGCAGTGAACAGGGCAGATGGAAGTGATCTTTAATTGGCTAGCTTCCTGTCAGGTCTAATCAGGACTGGTGTTCTGTCATCCAAATCCTTCGAAGATTGTTTCCTTGAAAGACAAGCATTCAGCCTGACATATTCATTTTTCCCCTGAAGGCAGTATCATTCAGGGTTTTCCCTCAAGCCTGATTTACATACGACTAGTACTGCCTTGGCTCCACCTGTGAATTGATAAAATTGCAGCGGTTGTCTGCATTATTAATCCTGTGGAAATCTCTCATGTCGATAATCTGTTAAGTAAAAATTATACTGCAAATTACCATATTTCACCAAACACAGAGCTCATCTGATAAGGTTTAGTCCTGAGTGAATCAGCATCCCAAACTGAGTAGAGAAACACATCATGCGGGCGAAGGAGGAGGGGAGGAGCAGACAACAGTTGTTTGCGATGTTAGGATGCTTTTAATGCACTCAATACTATATTCAGTGTTTCCACAGCTGCTTCCCAATAAAAGCCTCCGTCAAAGAGAGTTGTGTTAAAGTCAGCTTTGGGTAATTAGGTTTTAACAAAGATTTGATGTTCATCTAAATCAACATCTGTGTGTTTCGCTTTACTTTCACTCTTTCCTTTATAGCTGTCATGTCTATGTCCAACTTTCATCTCAAGCGTCCAATTTCACATCCATCCTCTCTTCATATATTCTCTCTTTGCTACTTTGTTTCCCGATACTCACCTATCTGTCTTTGTACCTTTGTGAAGCTCATTTACAAAGCTAAAGCTGTCCTGTAAGTTAGCTTATTCATTCAGACCACCCTCCATGTTTTCCATTGGTTGAATGAAGAAAAAAAAAAACATCCCATCCCATTTTAAAAGTTAGCTTGAGGCATTTAGGAAAGTTGAAGAGAAGCATCTTGCTTGCAAACCTTTCAGTACTGCTCCCAGAAGGCTTCAGTCTGGTCTTTAGTCATGCTCAGATATTCTTTCTTCCATGCTTTAAGAGCTTCAGTCCCAGTGACGCCTACCTTCCATCAATCTTGATTCAGGAGAAAGGTCTGGTGCCTTCGGAATAAATGAAGCCCAGTAATAAAGGCTATGCATCCACTGACTGACTAAAACATATTAACCCCATTCCCATCACTTTCTACATTAGTGGCCCTCTTGGGCAATTTGAGCTGCCCCTCTTTATTACTATTGGAGGCATTTAATATTCCCGTGGCACATGTTTAGCATTTTTGTTCTAATCACTTTCATATAGATAAGTCAGATGTCAATTGCCTAAAGATTTTTAATGTTGATTAAAACTGATTTAACCTGATACAGAGTTTGAAAATGTCCAAATGGATTGGATATTCATCAGGACTCTAAAGCATTGGAATCGTTTTGCGTGAGTCCTCGTTTCCTCGAATAATAAACCACAATTATCCTTTAGTGACTAGCTCCGATAGAAGCGAATGAAGCCAACATTAGCCTGTTGCTGCACCAGCATTACAATCCTGTCATTTCAGGTTAATTTTGTGAAGCGAGGACACTCAAATCTAAGAGAGACTAAGAGCGTTATTTGTCTTTCACTGTTGGCCCGGTATTATACAGTATATAAAAATATCTGTTCGAGTGAGTAAAAGCACACTGCACCTTTGTGAAAGATACACACTGATCTTTGAAGATAAAGTGGCATACTTTTCTCTGCACTCATCTAAATATTTACTTTTGTCGTCAGTAACGTTACAGCAATATTTCAGTGGCATTTGTAAAGTTTTGGCCGAGTTTGCAAGCTACGGTGCAGCACTTGCATAGCACATTTTTGGAGGCCGTTGCTCTTTACTCTAGCTTTGAAGTAATGTTTTGGCTTTGAACATCTAAGCCTCAGGGAAATCACAGCTTTTCACAAATATCAGGTTCATAGGTTCAGATCCACGGGAGCTACGGTCTATGAGTTATGGACTGGAGTTGTTCAAAATGCTGTGCTAATGTCAGTTGGAGTTAATATTTGTTGAGAACTTGTTTTGACCAGAGTGTACACCTAAATGTGACCTTAAATAAATCAATAACCAAACAAGAGAAAATTGTGTCCTCTTCTGTCAGTGGAAGTTCTTGGAGAGGGAGTGAATCTTTGGATGTGTCTCTGTGTAAATTCAAGCTTTTTTGGAGTTAAAGAATCCATGAAATTGACCACCAACCTGGTTATTCTAAACTGTATTTTGATATAAAAAGGTCACCAACGGGTTTTTAATTACAGTCAAACTTTTCTCTTTGTACACTGATAGAAAAATCCTGAACGTATCTTTAAATCCCCCACTCTGTTTATTAGATACAACTGTCAAGGATCTACATACGTAGATTTAGCCCTATTGGCAGGAAATGCATTATGATTCCCTTGAAATCTACCCTTTTGCCAATTCTAACACAATGGTGATTTGAGCTCTCAAAATTACTTGCTGGTTGATGAGGTTTATTATAAAATAAGAGCTTTATAAAATAATGATGAAGAAATGATTTACAGCTTGATATAGCGGATTTTATTTAGTTTATGATAAAGTGATTTTATTTTATTTTTTAGGTGCCTTTTCTGTCAGTGTTTTTGCACTGTCAGTCAGTTGTTGTCAGTTGATGTCAGATCTTGCATTTGTGTAGATGGATCAGTGTGGTTTCCCTGTACAGAGAGTTTGGTGTGATGATGAGGAGGCATTAGGAATACACGGGGACATGAAATATATGTTAAAACATATAGGCTGCTGAGAAACATATACTGTAATGCTGCTGTTTGAATAACCCTCCTTCCCTCTCTCTTTTTCTTTTCTCCTAGGTAAGCACTTTCTTTGCTCTCTGTTGGTAGTGGTGATGGAGGAGGAATTGGCAGAGCGTGCATCCTGTTGCTGTCAGCCCTGGTGAAGGTTTCATGCAGCTGAATTGTGAGACGAGAGTGATTAAGGTGATGCATTGAGCCAGTGTGCCCATAACAGAGATGCTTCTAGCTCTTGTTCTGGCAAAGTCAGCAGTACGAACACAATGGAGTGAACCCCCCCCCCCATCGCACACTCAACCACTGTACACAGGAAGCCATCAGTAAGAGGGGGAGAGGGTAGAAGAAAGGACGGTCTAAATCTGAAGGTGTGTTCACACCATGGGCCTTGTTTTGTTGCATCAGTGGTGCACAGTGCAGTCTGCCCTGCAGAGTGTGCAGGCCATAGTGACAGGGATTTGGTGTTTTTCAATGTTGGTGGTTTTTAAAAGGTGGTGTAAAGGCATTTTAAAGTCTTTCATGGTGATCTGCTTCACCAACTTCTATCCACAGGAGTGTGTTTTTACTTTGTATTTATGCACATTGACTTGAAGGGAAAGCCTCCATATGTCACAGAATAAATTCTTGATGACAGATTATGCTGAGAATCCCTTCATTTGTAGCTGGAATTACTGCTTTGTTTAAGGGATCATACTAGTGGTCTGAGAACTCAAGGCTCACTTAATTTTTCTGGAGCTTTCAACTGCATCTCATAGTCGTCTTTAGTGTAGGGAGTTATGATTGGTGGGTTACAACCTTACCCCCATATACCACCACCTGTGATCACGTAACTGAAGTTTGACACTAAGGTCACATGATGAAAACTGAGCCATCTCCATGACAACTGAGCAAACTCCATCTGCCAATGGAGACCATGAGATGTGTCTGAAAGCTCCAGATAAAGCTAGTAAGTTGACCTTGAGTTTAGATTATTTAGTTGTTTAACTTTCATGTTCACCGTGCCAGCGGTTTTGTATGCCTTTGCCATTTTTACTACAAATGACGTGAAAATGAATTAGCAGACATTTGAAACTAGCTTGAGTTGTTTAATACATGACAGCAAACAGCAAGTCTACATACATTTTGTCAAAGCTACATATTATTGTGTAGTAATGCAGTGCAGACTTTTCAAATTGATATGCACTTAAACAGCCCTAAAAAGTAATGGAAAGCATGCATGATTTGTAGTGAAGTTGCTAAAGTTGAGAAAAACACTGATGTTGTCCTTGAACTATACAAGATGCTATTCTAGTGCTTGCACTAATAATCAACACATAAGGGGGTAAATGTGGTTTTGTAGGTTCAGTCTGAGCGTGTCTGTGCCGACCAAAGCTAACTCAGAATTGAGTTTTAACTGGTCCTCGTGTCAGATGCCACTGACCTGGTGCAGGTTGGCGGTACACCAGCGTTACACTGTCCCCACCCATCTTTCTCCTCAACTCCATATTTCTGTCTTCAGTCTGGCACAGTCAAACTCTCAGCATGTCTCCAAAATACCAAACAGGCGCCAGCGAGGCAAGAGGGAAAAAAAAAAAGAAAGTGTGCAAAAAATACCACTTCACTGACACAAAGCCTCTGCCATTCGCCATGACAAAAATAGGACACACACTTGTTTGGAGCAGTGTATTCATACTTGTAACTCCCTTACTGCCTTCGTGTATGTTGTTTGGACAAGTCAATACAGTAGTGTTTGAATCTCGGTGCACCAAATAACTACAAAGGACATCTACAAAATGCAGGTCATGGTGGTCTTCCATGAAACTGCAGAAGTGGCTCTCAAATGTTTATAGCCACCAGTTACTTGTGTTTATAAAGTTGAACATGATGTAAACAAAGAGCAAACTGCAGTCTGGACTGATGGTTCAGACTGCAAAGGAAGCAAATTGTGGCCAACAGCACTGACACATCTATTATGCTTTACTCAAGTTACAGAGTCTAGAATTTGACATGTTTTGACATTCTGCACTGCCAAAATTTCTAATCTCCTGGTTTGACAAGTTACCAAAACTCAAATAAATGAGCCACTTTGAAAAGTGGCTTTTTCACAAACCCTGACTTGCCTGCAATTGAGCAGTGTGTACAAGTTTAAGGATAAGTCTGGTGTTATTCTATATTTCTCTTATTGTCAAAAAATCCCATGAAAAGACCAAACAATGAAAAAAACAAGAATGCGGTAGTCAATTTCTCAATGTTTTCTAACTTCCCTACACCAAGCCTGTTCATCCCTATTGAAGATGTATAATGGGCCACAAATATTTATTAATCTTTTAAAGGCTAAATAATTTCCTAAAACAGCTGGGTGCTGTACTTTTAAACAAATGTTATTCAAACAGGAGTGTAACGGCTCTGAATTACCGGGTTTGGACCTAAAAATACAACTCACAGACTCAGGTATATATACTGCAGTGGTAATAGGGTAGTGGGAACAGGTGTGCAGGTGGGTGGGGCAGGTAGAGTGATGGGGAAATGGCGGGAACACAGGGAAATGAAAGGAGAGTTAGTATATGGCAAGTAAAGATAGCAGATAGAAAAAGTGGAACTAGAATTAGGTTGGTGCTGTGACAAGGAGTAAATTGGGGACTATTTTCAGCCGCAGATTAATACACATTTGGTGCTCTAGTGAGTATTACAGCACCAGAAGGGTGTGTGTCTGATTGACTCAAAATAAACTACAGTGGCTGCATTCATTGTCCTGATGGAACATGTTACTCAGCCAATGGTGTGTCTCATTGATGTGTTTTTAGTAGTTTTTGAGAACAATTGAGCTCTATGGCACAAAGGAATAAGCCATATCAGGCTTTGGCTACACAGGCAATACTTAACAGGATCAATTCATTGTCGGTTTCAGTCTTTTTTTTCTCGTAGAAAAATATAGAATATCGCCGACCTTAACCTTTTAAAACATATATAAATAAAATTAAATTGGACCAAACATAAACTATACACGCTTGCATGATTGCTTCTTCAAGTAGCAGCTGTCTTGTGCATGCTCACTTGCATGTCATTTCTGTATAGAACTATGCACAGTCACACTTGATGTATCCATGGGGGAGACAGTCAATAGAACATAATTATCCTAAGTGCACTGCATCATTGTGCTGCAGAATAGGACATCTTTCCATTTCAAGCCTTCCACTTTGCATTTGATAGAAAACACAGCACATCTTGTGTAACAGGCACAAGCAATGTGTCATTTAAAGTAGTATGGACATTTTAAGAAAGGAGGCTGGATGTGTCACACCATGCATTTACTTGACACATCTATTATCAGAGACCATTGATAACTGATTAATTGAAGCATTTAGCAGATATTCTTATTCCGAGCTGTTTTACAGTTAGTTCAAGTAATTGTACAAATAAAAGGACTCCTGCTATTTTAAAAGGTGATTACCATGGATAGGGAAATGAAACAACATGACAGGTGCGGCAAAAGAAGACAGAAGAGTAAACAACACTTCTAGTCATTTCAATAACATAGACTGTTATATGGTAACTTAAAGCCAGTTCAAAAAATGCCAAGGAAAATGACAGTGACAGATGTGCCTGGCTTCACGTTAAATTCACTTGAAGCCTTTCTTTCATCACTCATCCTGTGTTGAAATGTCTAGTTTCCTCTTCCCTGACATTTTAACAAGGTAAGGTGGCAGCTCTACAGCTCAGATTGAGTTCTCTTTATATTTGTATGGATTTTTTGTGTGTTTAATGTCGCCGGATGGAGTGCTCCATTTTGAAGCACTGACAAACAACTAGAGCTTTGGTGCAACAAAACCAGCTAGAAACCAGAAATGTGCTGGGGTCAAAGACGATTATCATTGGCCCTGGGAACAAGGTCAGTCTTGCTCAGGCTCCACTCACTGGATTTTTGCTGCAAATGCATGATAGACATGTGATAGGATAATGAAGTTTGTCTAGTTTGTCCAGATGTAATATCTTAGGTTGCACAGTAAGTGGAATCAAATTGTTAAAGGTGTTGCTTATGGTGAGAAACCTACAGAGAAGTATCACCAAACTCTTCTAAAATCCTCCTCCATGTCTGCTGGATGTGTAAATAAACAATTGTTTGCAAACACTTCAACGACTTTATAATTTGTTATAAGGTGATAATACGGTATGTCATGTACCCTCTAGTGGCCAAAAAAAAATAGAATTGAGATTAAATTAATTCAGCTTTAATTCATTGCTCTTGTACAGATGTACTGTAGATTCCCCTGTGATTAAATATGTGAAGTTGGATTGTATCTCCACCGAGTGTCCACCATCTTTGCTTCCCTGCAGACCAACCTTTGTGGCTAGACTGTACGTTTTTTTTTCTGTCGATGGAATTTAGTTTTCTGTGGGCAGTGCTCTTTGCTTTGCCTGTTTAGGAATAATGTCTACTGCAGCTTATGTCCAGGTAATCTCTTTATCTTCATTTAAAATAAACATCACTTGAGGAATTTTCCCAGAAAAGGAAATGTGAAAGCTTTTATGACCTGAACACACTCCAGACGCTTGATCTTCTCCTTTAAATCTAAACAAAGCATGACATTATATATGTCCTGTAGTTGTAGTGAGGCCAAAAAATGCATAGGAGGCCATTTTTAAAAGCATAAAGAAAAATATAGTCAGAAGGCCAAGCTGTCTGAGCCAAGGAGCCATATGCCGGATAACCCCCATAAAATCCAATTTCTTTATCATTTTATTTAGCACTTAGTGGTGAATCCCCAAGGAGTATGTCAATGTATCATTTAACATGACTATTTTGCTCTATATTTTAATGGCAGTAAATACTTTTAATGCAACCGGTGAAAGTAGATGACCCATTTGTTCCTCCGCCAGTCAATTTGTTATTCAGACTGACACGTAAATGTAATGTAATAATGTTATTATAGCAGAATGCAGTGATTCAATCATTGTTAAATTGTACAATACAGGCCGTTTCTGAGTTAAAATTTCTTAATGGGTTTAGGACTTTCAAATAATTGTCTTACGGGAAATAAACTAGGACCCAAACTGTTTCCTGGCAACTAATGAAATGGTCTGTTGCACCTTTACTGAACAACACACAAGGTTTATAATTTATATGGTACCTTAAATTCACAAACCAGACATGGGTGTTAGGAATTAGAACTTTGTATGGAACGATTTTTGCAACACCTTTGTAAAGAGGCTACATTAAGCCCCATTTTCTAAAATCAGTCATGTAATGTCATGAGCTTTTGATTGATTGAAGCCAGTGGAGCTGGTGTAGTTTTCACTGGCCACGTTGGCTGTGGCAGTCTGACCAGCTGATGGCTAGCTGATGAGACAGTCAAAGGTTTGCCTGTAGCCTCGCCTCTGAATTCTGACTCAAACTGTCCAACATTTAACTTAACTTGTTGCCCCAAAATCATCATGCAAGGGAGCTGGACTCATTGGCATATATTGTAGGGTGTAAATGGAACCCAATCTATTTCTATCAGAAGAAACAGATGGTACTTGAGCTGTGGTTAAGAGTAAATGATCTGCTCTCTGCCTTCCTCTGTCACTTTCTGACTAAGAAACCGTCCACTGACAAATAGACAGACTCACAGCCCAAGAATATAGATTACTGATTCTGAAGTTTAACTCTAACTGACCACATTTTCTAGGAAAGTTGTGTCTTATGGAAAGAAAAACAAACCATAAACCATTCCATAACCAAATCCTTTAAAAAATATTTCAGTTAGTTTCAAAGTGATTGCTTTTCCTACATCCAAGGTGTGTACATCTGTCTGCTATATGAGCCCAGTAAAAATAGCCTTGCTTAGATGCAGGAAAAAAAATTGACTGACAGCAGTGTAAACAGCAAGCCAGTATCAGTTGCATTTCTGTGGGAATTCTCACTCTATGGCATGCTGTTTTTAGATACAGAGGCAATGGAAAAATACAGAAATGTCAAGATATCCACTTATCTTCCACTTCACCAAATCTGAGAGAGGTTCAAAAGTTTAATGCAACAGTCACTCTCTGACCTTTCTATACATTTCTTCTGTAGAACCAACTCACAGGATTTCTCACAGATCACACGATGTGGACAGAAATGTGAGAAATGTATTCTTCCACCTTACAGGGGTTATTTTACCATAGCAAAAGGTCATGTTATTTTCACACTTACCTTATGTTGAAAGGTTAACAAAACACTATTTGGAAACATTTGTCAGGGTTTACTTAAATCATTAAAGTCACAACTCAATTCTCAGTGCAACTGACACTTTGGTGGGAATGACACTATACACCATTCATGCAATGGGTTTTCAGGTTAAGGTTTTGTGGGTAAATGCAAAGATTTGAAGTTAGGAAATGAATCGGCATGATTTGAATGAGTCAAACATGTTAAAGGAAATACATTTAAAGTAAAACAAGACTAAGAGTCTGCAGCCATGCTAGTGAGGCTGTATTTACTGAAGGCACAGTTTTGAGATGAAAAGTCAGGGGGTCACCAACATTATTACACTTCATCCTGTGAATTAATGTACCTGATTTCATGGCAATGCATCCAATATTTGGTTCAGACTGAAGTATTTTGACATTATTTTGTAAGTATGTACGTTTTCACCATTTTACTTCACTACATCTTCTAGCATGTGTTTTTGCACGGCCAGATTTCTGTCTCAAGAACACACACGCTCATTGGCGTCTTACAAAGCTCCAAAGTCCGTTTTCTGTCATAACACTCCCCCGTCTCTCCACTCTGGCCTTAGAGCTTCAACACGAAAGATAAAACATGAACCGTCACCTGTAGGTTCTGTGTAATCACTGCACAGTAGGCCATTTCCCCAAAGTGCCCACTGGTGCACAAGATGCAAGCACAAACAGAAGTGAATGTGATCACATTTGAGTCACACACCCGCAGTGTCATATGCTTTACTAATGAAATAATCACTTTTTATTCATGTCTTTAATAAATAATGAGTTTAGGGGAAACCAATTTTGTATTTACATAATTTAACATGACACTGACATTGTTAGAACTATGTTAGTCAATGGCACGGCAACATTAGCTGCCCAGTGTATGCGCTGTTATCACCAGTATTTTTCCAGTTTTCAGTATGGTATGGTTTTCAGTACTGCAACAAAATTGTCATTAATGCAGTGCTGTATATTATTTTTTAATGAAAGATTGTCAGATATACAGCAATTGGCCATTTGTAGCTTCAGAACAAAAATATATGTGATGGTATCAACCTTGGGATCACTGTGCGCGGCTATACTGGCAGCATCAACTACAACACATCGTACACTCTTGATGATTTTGGTGACCCTCTGACCTCACCTCTAGTGCCACCATCAGGCTAAAACTTCTACTTGTACGCAAGAAATGTATGAGAAGTACAGTGGAAAACACTACAGCAATGACTGCTCTTAACGATATCAGAAATAAAAAGAATGATCTCACTGCTGGCGTCCCTCTTCGCCCTCTGGTTCGGGTACAGTCATACAGTCAGTGTGAAGCTCCTGGAGTGTTAAAGGTCTTATTCAAAGAAATTTAATAATGGGGGAGCAAATCCAGGCTGTCTGGTTGCAGCTAACACCGGGCCATCCACTGACCCCATTCATTATCGTGAACTCAGGTCTGCTTCTTCTAATTTGTTAAGGCTGTCACCTTTAAGTGCTCGGTGTTCATAATATTGCTGACTTTCATGTTGCCATGAAAGCTAAAGTAAAGAGAAAAATTGCGTCACTCTGTTTAGTTTATGTTTCATGATTTGGTTATCAGTTAAATTCTAACAAAACATTAATTTGAACTCATCTAAAGTACATTTCATGTAGGACTTTCAGGCCCCTTTTTCACCTGATATTAGCATGTGATTTATATCTACCTGTACATATGTAATATAGGTAAGGAAAAATGCATGTTAACGTAGATGTAAATGCACCCAGAGCACATTTCAATTGGAATGCGCTCGGAAGGTCACCTAACCAGAAAGGTCTCCCTCTGCCAGCTCCGCCTACCTAATGTACATACTGAGATTTTATCACAATGCTTTATTCAGACATGGGGAAAGACAGCAAATTCCAGTGTCATTACACTTTATCTTCTTCTACACACAGTTTACTGACATAGTTACATTAGATTAGAAGCAAGGATTATGTATGCATCTTGAAGAGACAGATGCATTTACACTTTTTTACACAATTGACTAGAATATGTCACCTCCAGAGGTAAGCAATTGGATTTTAACCTTTTTAGAATGCTTCTTGGTATCCTTTACACTTGGCTTTTTTGACTTCGGATAGCTATCTGATACACCCAGAATGCATGAAGTGGTTACGTGTAAATAGGGTGTTAAATACACAAAGATATGTCCTCTGCCATATCCTGAGAGGTTATACAGTTGCTGTTTTTGTCAACAGCCAACATGGATGAATGGGTAGTTTTAAAACTCAGCATGAGGGCCCAATTCACTCCCACTTGAGCAGATGGACCTGTACTTTGACTAATTAGCTTTTTAGTCCAAGAACATGAATTTTTGAGCTCATCCTGAAAAACACTTTTTTTTAACTAACTGATGAAAAGCTAGAACTATGTGTCTCAATTGAAGCCGCATTCATGTATTTATTGCTCTGACAACCACTTGAGTGCTTGAATTTTCTCTCTCCTTACTTTGGGAAGTGTATCATTGTCCCTACAAGCTTTTCCAAACGGCAATCTCACATTTTTTCATTTTAACAAAAGGATTATTGTATAATGCCATATAACAAACAATGTTGTCTTCGAAGATTCTTGATTCAAGCTCTTTCCTGCATGACTTTGATGCATTTTCAGGAAGTTTACTGGGAAGTCATATTTTATTCATAGCGCGCACCACACTTTCTTCTTGATTTTAAGTTGTCATTTTAATATTTCAGTGAAGCCCTTGCTCATTTTACATTTCATTGTAGTTTATCTAAAGATATTAAAGCTCTCAGCAACTGTGTGAAGAATGCACTGAAGTTTTTTGTACTTTAGTAGTTTTTTTTAAGCCCACACCCTTGAGACAACATTGCAGTAGACCAAAGACGAGTATTTTCATATGTATTCAGATTTCCAATGTTAGTGTTGCTATTTAACATCAGGTCTTCATGTTGTCCACAAAACAGAATAAATGGGAGTGTAACTTCAGTATTTATTTCTGCAGATTTCAGCCAGTTGGATATACGTTATCTCTCTTATTAATTTCTGTTGTTATTTATTGTCTGTGTTAAGTAAAGTTTGTGCTGGGTGTCATATCACCACCAGTTCAGGCCTTTTACATTTTCATTTAGGACTCCTATTATCAAGTCAAAACCAAGTTGTGGTTGCCTTTATTGTCATCTCTGGACATAGTTTGTGTGCATGTGTGCGTGCGCGTGTGTGTTGAAGAGATGCAGAGGAAATTAGTGAGCGAAGGAACACTAGCCCAAGACCAAAGATGCTTTATCTTCTAATCAGGTCCCAAGCAGGGGAATCAGTTTGGGGATACCAATTAGCATCTGGGCTTGAGCACATCTCCGCTGCTCTGGGTCTTTCTGAGCTCTCAGGTTGCCCCTTTCTGTGGCAGTGTAGCCTGCGGTGGTGTATTCATTTGAAAGTCTGAACAGGCAATTATGAATTACTCACATGGGGTATCTACGTTTTTTTTGTTTTTTTAACAATGTAAAACCATTTTTTTCTAAATTCTAAAAACATTTAGGATTTTTGTTGGGAAATGAGGCTTAGCAACTGTAGCTCACCACGACTCCATCGAGGAATGTGGAGTTGATGTGTTGGTGTTGCAAGTTGTGGCAAGGTCCCTGGTGAGCTCAGATGCTCAGTGCAGCCAGGGGGATCTGCCATCAGAGATACAGTATGTAGGAGTCTTAATTAAGTCAGTCTTCTCTGATTGTGAGCTTTTAAAGCATGTCTATCTCAAGCTTGTCTGCTTAATTGGATGCATGTGTGTTAGTGTGTGCCTTGTTTTGTGCGTGGGTGAGCCTTTTGCATGTCCGTATCGCAGTCATTATATGTGTAAGCAGGAGCTCAGCAGGGAACATGTTCCATAGCACAAACCATTGGCATGTTTACTCAGTCTCTTTTCTCAGCTCGGGGTCTTTTCCCTCTTTCCCTCTATCAGCATGGTTGTCTGCTTCACAACTTCAGTGAATTAGATGACTTTGGTGTGTAGGTGGCGGCTCACTTCACAGACTTCACACACAAACACGCACTCTTTAATCTCCCCTTTACCCATTCCTTGTTAGGCAGATCAGCCACGATGTGCTGCTCTTTTCAATCAATGAGTGCCAAAGGCAGTAAATCAGGGATTAAGGTGCGGCATGGCACTCCATTCTGCATGCTCCTGGCCCTTCATCTCATCAAGGTGCAAACAGAAATCCCAAGCAGTTGCGATGATGGCCCACCTACACTTTAATCATCGCCGGTGACCTCGCTCATCACCACCAGATTAAAAAACAATTGTGCCTTCGTCTCGCTCCCTGCCACAGCTCCTTGCTAGTTTTATTTATTGGCTCTCGTCTCCCTGGTTAAATTATTTTTATCAATCAAACAAGCCCATCGAGAAAAGTGGCTGCCGTTTAGATAAAGCCCCCCCCCGATTGCTGACTGAGTTAACCACAGAGGAGGCTCGTAAAGGCACACGAAGTAGTACAGTGCAAATCTCCAGGGAGCCAGTGTACATCAGTGTACATTTGGTATGAAGCTATCACCGTGTTAAACAGGGTTTCAGAATCAGTTTTGTCCCAAGGGGAATTCAATAGATTGCCTGATGGATCAAGTCTGTATAACATAAATGACTTATAGAGAGTTGTCCTGCTGTACGGCACAAACACACTGAAACACTACACAGCTCTGTCAAGAAAGTGCCTTGCATTTCTAGGCCATTTCTGACTTTGATGGTGTACTGCATTTTTCTTATTCAGCTGATATCTAACTAAGAATAGATGACAGAAAGACATTCACAGTGCAAGTGGAAATATCTTGGAGCAGAAAACTACAGAAATTGCACAAACATTGCAGATTGTACAGAAAGCATTTGCAGAAAATGAATAATAAATGTCATGTTTTGTTGTCTCTCCCAATCAAAAAGTCAGGGCTTATATCTCAACATGCTGCACTGATATTCAACAATCATACAGCCAGAAGTCCATTGGAGATGAAAAAGACTAACTGTTCTACAGAAGGTAGCCTTAATAGACCAGAATGCAAAGCGACAAATGCAACACGCTACGCTTTTTTAAGTCTAGCTGGTATTTAGTTAGCTGCAGTCTACATCAGAAGCATGTCACCACTGGTTTGTATTTATCCTCTTGGAACAGAAAGACCTGTGCTGTGTTAAGCAGTGTCACTCATTCCCTTGTGGCTTGTCTTTCCACTCTTTGGTCGTCCTCCTGTAAGTTGGAAACTGATTAGGTCCACTGTTATGAAAGAAGGTTAAGGGTTGATTGACCAGGTTTCTGAAGTGAAGCAACCCAAGAGCATCTTTCAGTGGATGGATACAATCCATCACTGGGAATGTGTTAAGGCCACGTCTAAAGTGTTTACACCTGTTCCAAATGCCTGCAGCATATCCTCCTCCTGGCTGCAACCCACTGGCTCCCGGATCTCTCTCCAAGAATTTTGCGTGGCTTTGTAGTCTCTGACAAATCGTACAAATGGGGAGATCGACGGACGCTTTCTGATGGTCTCTCCTCAAAGGGATTCATGGTGTTGCACTTGGCTGTACGCACGTGTGATTGTTGGATTTCAGAACGTTACCCCTACATCAGGGAGACTATTAGAGCCCATTAACTTTAGTGGGGGGTTTTATTTTTTATTTAAGTTTTATTTAGAACATTGATTCACTGCCAGCCCTTATCGTCTATGGAATGCGGATGCATCGCAATGTGTGGGGTCAGTGCGTTTCCACCCACCTGTTTTTATGTGCATTTTTACTTCCGCTAATATCTTTCTCACTATAAAAAGAAACCACTGGCTGTTGATGAGCTGTTTTAGGATAATTTCTCTTTTAAGGATAAATTATTGCTTATAATGCAAAGATTTCAGGACAATTTAAGGAAATTGATCAAAATCTGGCTGTGGAAGAGCAAGATGCTCAAAGATACGCTGCTTCTAAAAGGCTTCCAGCAGACATTGCACCTGCAGTGGAGATATGACACAGCCATGTCACATCCCACAGACTTCCCGAGTAACTGACATCACTTAAGATGAGGCCTCATTTCACGTTTCCTCATTTCAAATACATATTTCCTTAATTCCTTTGCCCTTACATCCCTTACTTGCATCATGAGGTAAACCAGGACACCATTAAGTCAAATGAAGATGTACCTACTGTCTGCACCAGCCCTCAAGAGCAAACTCTGTCACTATCTGTCAGTGTTTTAGTGTATTTTTCTCTCCTTTTTTTAATAATCTTTATTTAATTTCATGCTTTCTACCATGAGGTTTTGCTTACAATCTCTTACCAACAAACATATATAATAATACCTTAATGTATAAGATAGTGTATACTATCTTAGGATGGTGTCAGGCTAACATGGAACATTAATACATTGACATATACAAGACATATGACAGAAAATACGAGACACATGTATATTCATATCACATTCATTCATCTTGCACATAACAAGTGCATCATGTATTTCTTGAATTTACACCTTCTTAGTCAAATTCATTGTGTAGATATGAGGCTGTTTTCGCACATTTGCACTAAATACTACAATATAAGTAAATACTAATCTACAGTCGAAACTTGACACTCAGGGGAAACTTTGGATTTCCTTGGCTGCCTTTGGATGGGTTTGAGATATATGAACACAGAGAACATTCAAGGATGACATAACCTCAACTATAAACTGAAGTAGATTAGGTACAGTAGGTGGGGGGAATGGGAATGCACTGAATATCACACATTTACTTCTAAGAGTGTAAATATACCAGAGGGAGGATTTTTCCTTTAAAGTCCTTGTGAGGTAGCATGAAGCGTTACCTTGCTGTAACAAGCAATGTTTCAACTTAACCTCTGGAGACAATATTTTGACCAAAGTGCCTTTAGTTTCTGCTATGGGGTTCGAGTCAAAATTGGAGTTGAAGTAGCTGCAGGCTAGAGGTTTTGGAATTCTTTCGCTGTTATTTGATTTGAGAAGGTTGTGGGAGATGAAGGAGAACAAGATGCTTTTTAAAGCCAATAGGATTTATTATGTGTTCTGTGCCTATAGCAGACCGGATTTAGCCAATCCCTAGACATCTCTTTTTCCTCTCTGTACCCACAGCTGTCATGCAGAATATCTTATCACATCGCCTGAATGTGGGTGGGTTGGTCTGTCACCTCTCTCTGCGTGCATGCCTGCCTGTGTGTGTGTGTGTGTGTGTGTGTGTGTATATAGTATGTATGTGTGTTAACATGAGAAATGTGGCTTGCGGTTAAAAGGGCAGTGGAATAATCACTCTGGCACCTGCTCAGGCTCCCATGCGTTGTTAAACATCCCGCTACTCACAAAGTCAAATACAAGACAAGCCTAATGGCTCCCCGAAGCTCGTCTTTATAAATGATGGCGTTAACTACAACTCTCTTAACACTTAAGCACTTTGTGGATCAAATAAAATACATATTCCTGTGGTTTGTGCCTCCCATTAAAGGTGTCAAGTTCAACTCTGCAGTGCTTTAAGTATGAAAGTCCCTGTTGACTTCTCAGCTTATTTGTTTCAAAAACAACTTTTGCTTCCATTTTCCATTACCTTGAGGTAACACCCCTATTTATCAGTGTGTTCTTTTAGTGAAAGAAATTGTCATGGTAGGTGTCCTGGTCTCCAATAAAAGTAGGTATAGTCAGTTTGCAAATCAGCACCATCAAGAGAAGAGCTTACGGAGGGGGTTGCAGGGCATCTACAGATATGCTAGCTCAGTAGTTATGCTAGCTCAAAGTTCAATCTTGACTTACTGGTTTAGCATTTTTATACTTTTAATAACATGCATATATACAGTATGTAGAGACCCTGATTTACAGAAATAAAACTTTGTAGTATGTCAAAAGATTTCTAAAGGACTACAGTGTATTAAAAGAAAGCATGTGGATTGCATGGCGTTCTTTTGCTTGCGTTAACCACCTTTTGCCACACAATATGTTATGTCACATGGGTTCTAAATTTCCTTCAAAGTACTGTAAGCAAATGCATAGTCACATATCTCAGTGTTTTACGTATAAATAAAAAGCTTAGCATGGATCACTGCAACAACCTCTTTTTTGTGGGTATGAGCACCCTGACAGGTGGAAGGCGATAATGTTGGTGATAGTGCCACTCCACATGAGCCAAGATGAATGAGCTCAGTCATAATTATGATTTCAGTGGATGTTGGAGAGAAAAGATTAGACAGATTGTTTCCATAGCAGAACAGAACATAATTGATTTATAATGCATGCACTAGGAAAGCGGTGTGTAGCTCCTCACATGAATGAACAATGGTGGTGGGTGTGGTGGAGGGCCTTTGGAGGTTAACAAAGGCGGGGTTGGAGGGCTACATGAGATTAGAGAAGCTCCCGGGCAGAATGTGTCGACATTGGTCAGTGTTTCTCTTCGTCCCTGAGGCAGGTGAGCAGAAAAGGCAGGCCAGATGAAAGCTCAAGCTGAAAAAGCAAAGGCTGATAAATCTTCTAGGCTATTAAGGTACATCCCATGTGGTGTGATAGCGCCAGGAGGGTGCCGGCTTCCATTCCAACCAAGAACCACAGCAGCTGATTGTCATAGAAACATATAATCCAGATGGAATCAAATTTGACATTTCTTCACAGGAAAAATAAAGGTTTGATGATGTTTTTGGTTCACTTCCAGATGTCTACTGGATTGGGATTAGGCTGATTAAGGCATGTTTTATTTGATTGGTATCTGATATTTAAGACTGATCTAGGGTTGGGTGATATGACGATATAGTGAGACAATAAAAACACAAAAAGTCACTCCTTGAAAATTAAGTCAATCTTGCCTCAGACATTTTCTTAAGTATCAAAAGTGATTGGTTACAGTGGAAACAGGAACTGCTGGTAGCTAATGCAACATGAATTCCTATGATTTGACAATATGTAAACTAACATAGACTTTAAAAAAGCTAACTGTGCCCCCTGTCTTCTTGGCAACATTTTACAGTAAATGTTGGTCTGTAGCAGAATCCAAATTCCGGTCTCTAGCACAAAAATTGGATGCGCTACACACCCATTCACCACCCTGACCTTCACATCCTTACTTTCCGCTTTACTAAATAATGGGTGTGCTACTTCCTGCAGTGGCAAAGACAAAATTGGCAAATATGAACAATAATACCTTGCATAATTTCTAGGGAGATTGTCCCGAGATGAGATGACTCATGACATCTATAGCATGGTTGCATTATGTTATTCTTGTATTTCTTTTCAGTTTAGTCTTTCTTGGCATGCATTGCCTGCTGAAATTCTTATTTTGTTCAAAGCGTATCCAGTAGCTTTTTACCCATTAGGTAGATGTTTGTCATGCACACACTCCCTTGAGCCTTTTCAGATTTTCACTCAATGTGCATTCACAAGTATCATTTTAGATATTTACCAATAGCTGAGTTTGTGCTGGCGAGAACAATCTCAGATCAGCTCTCTGAATTCCTCCGAAGTCTCACACAGTGACAGCAGAAGATGGGTGCCTGATGCCTGTGTGTTTGCTTGATATCTCATTCCCAAACCTGCTGCACTACTTTTAATAATGGAGCTCGGAGCGGCAAAGGAATGTTGTTCATTAGGATTCAGCCCACTTCCTGACATGCTGCGAAGGAATAGATAAGAGCGGTGGGAATGTGGTCTGAGTTAAATAAATAAACAGATCATGCAGCAAATAATTAACCTCTCAGGGTCTTTTGACATGCTCTGAAAAAGCTGGAGGGGCAGGGGGTTGGGGGGTGGAGGAAATGGAGGAAGAACTCTCACACTGAGCTGGCCCTCTTCCTCAGGAACGCTGCCATATACGGTATGTATCTCCAAGGTTAACCTGGCTGTTCAGATGGTCCTTTATATTGCTCTTGTGATGATTTGAGTGCGTTTCATCTCAATAATGCAATTCTTGAGCAATGTTTTGATAACATCATTAACCAATCATTAAGAGATGATGACAGATATTGTATTGTCTAGCACTTACTATAGTTTTCTTTCTAATCATGGCTGCTGTGAATAGAATCTTCCCACAAGTATAAGCCTGCTGTCCTTGAACATGGTCTTCTTTCTACTTTCTACTAACAATCCCAGCCCAAGGCCCACTCACTAGCTTTTACTGGAGCTTTCAACCACAGCACTAAGCCTGTGTAAGATGGGCTTATCTGAATATCTACAAGACAGCGTGATATGGTTGAAAGCTATGGGAAAAAAGCTTGAGTTGGGATTGTTTGGTTAAACAACAAAAACAATTTGTTTACCCTTTCTATTTGGAATTCAACATATATTAAGACAAATTTGTATCCTTAGTTATTAATATAAAATATAAGTTATTAATATAGTTTCTTTTAGGGCTGTAACTATTAATTATTTTCATTATCAATTGATTTAGAATATTATTTTTCTCTTTTTTTCCTGATGAACAATCCAAAATCAGATTGAAGGCATTGTATTTGCAAAGATATAGAACTGAGAATAGTGGCACAGGAGAAGCTGGAATCAGAGAATATTTGGTAGTTTTACTTGACAAATAATTCAGTTATCAAAATGTTGTGTTTTTTTGTTTGATTGTTATTTTATTTTTATTTTTTTAATCAACTGGCCTAATTGTTTCAGCACTAATCTCATTAGAACTATTGAAATCACATTTTAAATATTACAAAGTAAACCCTTTTTCCTATATAGGGTTTTATTATTTAATTCACTAAAGCCAATTAAGGGATAATTACATTACACTTTTGGGAAGTCACGCACACAATATAAAAATGCTGACAATAACAATGCTAATATCAGTGTGATTACTTTAGTTCAGGGTCGGTACTTGGTCATCATTTTCTTTAGATTGCAGCCAACCAAGTTCCCATTCAGGGAGTATAGACCAAGAGAGGAGCTCCCAAGATCCCAAACTGGAATCCCGAAGCTATGCATGGAAGCTTCCAGAAAGATTTTGTCAAGACCTGGGGCAGTGATGTATCTCATCACTGTGTTACAGCATTTTTAAAAACAACACTAAATAGCAGAGGGGCTGAGTTTTGGTGGCTAGCTGTTTTCTCATGAAGCACTAACACAATAATGAAAATCAGCAGACTTCTAAGCCTCTTATATCTCCCTTTATTCCGAGTCCTCCTTCAGCCTTTAAATTGCCATCATTTGACAAAGTAGTCAACATTGTTTTAATTAAGTTGTCTAACTTGCCTAGATGCATTTTTCTCTCCCTATTACCACTCTCCCACCACACACTGCCTCACATCACTTCCTCACTCCTGCGCATACACTCGTTGTCTAGAGCACTGAGTTTGAAAATAACAAGAAGTTGCTTTTAATCGAAACTTAGCAATTGGCCCTCCCTCAATCTCAATGCAATCTTTAGGGCTCTGTCACTCATAATGGATTTCGCACACCAGAACAGTTGTCACAACACTGTCACTGAATATTAAAAATTCATTTGAAAATGACAAATATGTGCTTTAAAAACAAGTGACAGTTTGTTTTGTGAAATAATTGAGTTTTGCTGTGATTAAAACGTTGTGTAAGATGGCAGGTCGCTTACAGTAAGGCTGCTGTCACAGTCTTGAAACTGCACATTATATATTTATGGTACATCACATTACATTTTATCAGTTGTAATACATCTCAGTGTGTAAAATATACATGGGACAGTGATGGATTAATTAATGAAACGAATTAATTAAAAGCAACTAATTTCTCCTTTTTGTTTTGGCAGAATTGCTGTCGCTGTACATGGTGCTGCATTTCAGCTCCTGCATGCACTGCATGCACTGCCACAACTCAAAATAGGCTTTATTGCTGTCTTTACACGTTTCCTTTTATAAAATAAAAATATGCACATAATGTCACGGTCTATAATTTATAGCCTACAAGTTGCAATAAAAATTATAATCTATTATTCCCCAAACTATTATTTATGTGTCCCTTGTTTCAGAGAGGCTGCTATGCAGAGAATGTTTAATGTATAAGTTTTGCCAGTTTTCTTCATTGGATTCCCGCCAATGAATTAACTGAGAAGTGTAGATCTTTTTGTGTCACATAGTGAGGAATCATGCCATGCAGGTATTTCATGCGTTATCTGTTCATCTGTGAACACTTGAACTCAGGAGTATTACATGACAGAATCATCATATTCACCACAGAGCAGAGACTCAGTTGGATTTTTGAGAGTCTTTCTGCATACATTTGCATTTTATTTGAGAAAAGTTGCTGACACTTGTGGACTCCTAAAGGGAATTTTTGTAGTTGGTGTATTGGCCACTTTATTTGCCATAGTAACTCCAATTCCCAAATTCCACCCTCACTGACTCCTGATAAGTCTACGAGTTCTCAGGGCTTTCTCACTGCCAAATTGGCTGGAGGGCCTTCTGATGTACACGCACTTTGCTTAAGTCTAAAACCCTATAGACTTTTGTTGAGGGAATAATGAAAAAATCTTAGTGTTGCATTGACCATGTAAGTGTCAGGGAACCAAACAAGTGGAGCAATACATATACGGTACAGTAATTGGTGCGCACCAGAAACTTGTGGAAAAGAAAGTTCTTGCTCATATGCCCGTAGGGGCTCTGTACACATTTAAGTGTCGAATATTTCACCCGCATATATCATTTCTTACTTTATTTTAAACTAAGTGTGCACTTTGCAAATGTAAGCTTACAGCATGTAGCAAAATATAAACCTTGGATTAGAGCTTGGTTATGGCAGATATTAAATATACAAGACAAGATGGAATCATGGGCAAAAAACGTGGGATCAGGACATCTCTAGAAGTCGATCAAGAAATATTAGACATTAAATATTATTGTGTGTATAATTTGGTAAAATGAACAGTATAGTCAGTATGTAGAGCTCAAAAGCATTTCCACTGAGAGCAGCTAATTTTTTTAAATGGAAAAAGCTTTTACACTTGAGACCTTTCTCTCCAATACCTGGGATGCATATACAATTGACCGTTAAGAATAATATATGCTCATACATGCGTGTTTGCTCATGGCAATATGGAGTGGCACTCGTGATTTGTCTTAGCTAGAAGATTGGGGAAAATTGATCAGTAATGTGGGAATGTGGCTTTTCTCTATCCTTGGGGGGAACAGAGCATGCTCCCTCATACACCATGGAGAGTTAAACGCTGGCTTGTTGCGTGTTTTCAGATACACAATTAGTAATTACTTGGGGAAGGATTCATAATGCCTACACATTGTGTATTCTCCAGCTACATTTTTTCTGTCAATAATACTGACAAAGGAGAAAGCAAAGCATCATTGGTTAACAGCTCAATTATACATAGTGTCCTTTTAAATTAAGCTCAACTAGTCTTTGCATTGCTTGACAATGAAGCTTCTAATAAACTAACTAACTAACTAACTAACTAACTAACTAACTAACTAACACCCCTGACCCCATTTTTTATATTTGCAGCAAGGTCATTCATCCGCCAAATGAAAAACACCTTTAATGACACTGCTTTCCAAAGTCTGAATAGACCTCCAACATATAATTGCCCTTGCATTTGGTAGCAAGTTTTCAACTTCTACTAAGAAAATAATGCTTAAGAGTAAAATTAAAACTCCAGAAGCTATGATTTGTTTTAGCAAGATGTTGATTAAGGAATAGGTAAAGATCTAAATCAATTTTACATATTTAGCTATATTTATGGTCAATTAAAAGAGAGGCAGTAAATATACTAAAATGGAAGTGAAGGAGTCAGAGATGAAGATGGTTGTACAAGGATAGAAGGATGCCTAAACATAACAAGAAAGATGATAATCGGCAATAGTTTCCATGATATTATAGTTTTGCGACTTTGCAGATAAGTTTATTGAAACGTTGTCTCATTATGCTGATGAAAAATATAATCTGGGTGACATTATGTTTCATTCAAAACATAACTACTGTCAGAAATTGATAGTGAGTGTGTGTGTGTGTGTGTGTGTGTGTGTGTGTGTGTGTATATATATATATATATTCGGACTAGATAAGTGTGGTCGGATGGTATCCAAGAGAGGGAAGGTAGTCAGAACTGAAGAGATTAGACTACCAGGAGGCGACATAGCAGATGTTGAGGACAGCTACAAGTACCTTGGGATCCCGCAAGCAAATGGGAACCATGAAGAGGCCGCAAGAAAATCAGCCACAGCCAAATACCTCCACAGAGTAAGGCAAGTCCTGACAAGTCAGCTGACTGGGAAGAACAAGGTCCGAGCTATCAACACCTACGCCCTGCTCGTCATCAGATACCCTGCTGGCATAATAAGCTGGCCAAAAGAGGAGATAGAAGCCACTGATATAAAGACAAGGAAGCTCCTCACAATGCATGGAGGATTTCACCCCAAATCCAGCAACCTGAGACTGTACACTAAGCGGAAGGAAGGAGGCCGAGGACTAGTGAGCATCAGAGACACTATTCAGGATGAAACAACTAAGATCCATGAGTACATCAGGAAGATGGCCCCAAGTGATGAGTTGCTTATTGAATACCTCAGGCAGCAGAAGCCAGAGGAGGAAGAAGAGCAGGTGGAACCATCATGGGAGGACAAACCCCTGCACGGTATGTACCACCGGCAGATAGAATAAGTGGCTGATATCGAGAAATCCTACCAGTGGCTGGAAAAGGCTGGACTCAAAGACAGCACAGAGGCAGTAATCATGGCAGCACAGGAACAGGCTCTGAGTACAAGATCAATAGAGGCCGGGGTCTACCACACCAGGCAGGACTCCAGGTGCAGAC